>JAOVVI020008747.1:0-14017 GCA_028571085.2 Nepenthes alata
ATTTAGCTATTGATAGTGACAGTTTAAGACATTGTCATTGAGTGCCTGGCAAGGTGCCTAGGCATCATGAGTCACGATAGTATTATATTTTGGTAAAATTTTTTATTAATAGATATTAATAATTATTATTTAGTAATTAATGTACTCTGAAAAATGTCTTTTATTTTAACAAATGAAAGTTATTTTTTATTATTTAAGCATTAATTTTTTTTGATCATAAAAATATTTTTTATTAATTTATTTTTTTATATTAGTCAATATTAAAAAAATATATAAATTACTTTTCTTTATGTGCCCAACATCAAAAAACAATAAAACATTTTTTAATAAATTACTCTTAAACAAATAAAAAAAAACCTAAATAAAATTTTGTTTATCTTTCTCAAAATATTATTCCTATTAAAATTAATTTTCACATTCTCAATGTTATATTCGGGTAAATAGTTTTAATACTGAAGGACAATAATCAATGATAACAATAAATTAGTTTAAAAAATAATTTTTATTTTAGGATGAAAATTATTCCTCTCGAAGTTTAAGCCAAACATGTAGAAAATTAATATTTTTATACAGGATAATCATTAAAAAACGAAAAATATTTATTATTTGGGACAAATAAACGAATATTATGTTTAATATATTTTATCTTTAATTAGGGTGTTTGAAATTTATACATTCCATTTACTTTTGGGTGTAATAAAATTACGATTAAACGTGGGCTGGAGAGTCAACTTTATACGGATTGAGGATGGGATTGAGCAGCAAGGCTGCGGAGTCCCGCGTTCCCGTAGTCGGACTCCTCACCTCTCTCCAATATAGTTTACCTGCAGCTCCACTACCAGTATCCTTCCAATTTCCTCTCTCGCTCTCTCTCTCCTCTCACTCTCGCTCGCTGGCTCGCCCCCTGTTGTGCTGCTCTGTTCTGTTCTTCTCTCTCTTCTGCTCTCACGCTATCTGTCCCAGTCATTTTAAAATCTCGACTTTCAACTCTAAATTTCCCATTATTCCTGGCCTTATCCACACCTATTTCGTCCACATTAGTATTTATAAGTCCGCTCAAGTGAAGGGAAATGGATGGAGGAGCGCCGTACAATCCGCGGACGGTCGAAGAGGTGTTTAGGGATTTCAAGGGTCGTAGGGCTGGCATGGTTAAAGCTCTCACTACAGGTTTTCTCTTCTGCTAATTGAGAATTTCTTTTCCCTCCTCCTCTTTTTTTTTTGGTTCGTTTTTCTCGTTTTAGCAAATTTTCTTTAATTTTGAGGCTTTTGTGTAACCGTTTAAATTTCTCTTGTTTTTTTTTTTATTTGGTTTGCAGACGTTGAGGACTTCTATCAACAGTGCGATCCCGGTTAGGGCTCCATCTCTCTCTTTCATTGTCGATTTAACTCTCTCACTGCCCGTCCGCTGTGGGTGGTTCTTTTTTTAGTTTTTGGGTTTCTTTGAAATCTGCGAAGATATAATTTTCATCTCAAATGTATTCTAATTTAATTTAGTGGATAATGTATTTGAGTACGTGGATAACACTATAAAAAGCGTGTGATTTATTTTTTTATTTTTTAATCTTACCTATTTATTCGTATATTTATTTCTTTGTTATTTCGTATTGTGGGTCTTTGGGGCTGTCTGTATTATTACTGTTTCTCACTTCACCGTGGAGAATTCGAGACCCCTTGAAGTTTTTTTTTGTTCCATCTTTACTTCATGATTCTATGTTTTTAGCTATGTGGTTCCTTAAAGTGGAATTTTGTTGATTTTTGGTTGGTTAACTTACCTCTTTTCCCCCTTGAATTTCCTGTAATTTAATTTATTTCTGGTGTTCTTCTTTGGTTTGGAGAACATATATAATTTTGATTTTGGATTATAAGCAGTGAGAACCTAATTTACCTTTCAATAATTGATTCTTCCTTTTTCCACATTCGGTTGATAAATGATATAAATTGTTTCCCTAAGCGCCCTGATTTAGTTTTCTGGGGATTGTATATTTTATTGCCGTGAAGGGAATGTGTTCAATTTTTTGCATTGATTTCCCATTCCGTTCTTTTTGCATGCTTTAATTGATTCTGATAGGTAAGATTGAAAAATGAAGTTGGTGGGAACTAACCAATTCAGAGGATAATCACCATATGGTACCCTCGATTGAGGTCAGGTTATCAGCCTGTGTATGTTTGTGTAGCCTATAGGGTACCCGTGATTCCTAACCCCATTATCCTAATTGTGGGTTCAAATTCTTTGCATTATGAGTACTTATGCAAAAAGACTACTTTGTAGGTGCTCATGCGTTTAGGTTATTGCAACACAAATTCTTCAATTTTGCTAGTTGTTATGCATAGTTATACTTTATATTGCCGCTCTCAATACAAGTCTGATGCTGGTTGTTGCTTTGATACTGCAAACATCGGCATCAAGTCGTTTGAGTCCCCAAACGATGGTAAGACCAAGCTTCTCTATTAATAAAGAGATATTGAGGCTCTTGAGAATCTTTCTGACCATCGGACTCACTCCCTCACCTTTCACCTATGTATTGTTGTCTTCCATTTCACTGCTTTGTTAAACATTTTTTCGAAGATTTAGATAATACCTTGTGTGTGGTACTTTGATTGTGCGTAGGCATAATTATCTTATCATTAGTCGATGTTTACATGAATGGATGGCTATTCACATGACTTGCTTGCATAGTTGTCTCTTTTCTTACTAATTCTTTTTGTTCTGTGATTAGTTTTTCATAAGAAATTGAGGAGATAATTGTAGATCTTGCATCTTGTCACTTAATGGTCGATGGTCATCTTGCTAATTTTTCCTTGTTTCCTATTCAAATTGTCAACAATGACTACATGTTGTGCTTTACAGAGAAAGAAAATCTATGCTTGTATGGGTTGCCTAGTGAGCAATGGGAGGTCAATTTACCTGCTGAGGAAGTTCCACCTGAACTCCCAGAGCCTGCACTAGGCATTAATTTTGCAAGAGACGGGATGCAGGAAAAGGACTGGTTAGCTTTAGTTGCCGTTCACAGTGATGCATGGTTGCTCTCTGTTGCCTTCTATTTTGGTGCTAGATTTGGATTTGATAAAGCTGACAGGTATTTTACAAGCAATTGGTTTAATCAAATATGAAATCAGCCTGTGGTTTTACTCTGAAATTTTGTTATTTAGCCTCTCTATTTCTTTATCTACTGTGAGTTGTTTGCCATCTTCATCTTTTGTAAGGGTTGGATGCATTGATTTTCGTGGGAAAGGAAAGACAAAATGGAAGCACTATGGAAATAGGAATGGTGTACAAAGGAAATTATCTTCTACAAAAATAATTAGTGAATTACAACTCTATTGTAGCGCAAATGGATCAGTTTTCCCAAAAAAATTGAAATGATTTGATTTATGATGCTGAATTCAGGCAGAATGAGAATGTACGCCTCTATTCGAACTTTGGTAGAGGCCTTCTCAAAACATACAGAAAATGATTAGGTTTTGATATTATTTTGATATGGGAAAGTTTGCTGGAGTAATTTTGATTAATCCTTGTTATTTCCAGATGAGCTACAACCGAAGCTTACAAATGCATAGTTCTATTGTATAGCTGCTGTCTTGAATTTTGTGCAAGCTGGAAAAACTGTACCGCTGATTAGTTTAGTGCTTCTTTAGCCTTGCAGTTAACCATCATAGTAAGAGTTCAGCTTTGAGTATAATTTTTATGCGGTGTTTACAAGCTGGTAAAACACGTACCGGCCTTGAAGGGACAAGGATGGCCCCTCCAATGCTAATGTTTGATGGGTATTTAACAGTAATAATATGTTATTAGGCAATGATGGGTTTTTTTTTGCTGCTGTGGTGAGTGCTCGGTGATTTGGAAGGCTATAAGAACTCCTTTATACTTTAAATGGTGTGGATTTTATCTTGATAATTTGGACTAAAAGGATTATAAAATGGGTTAAACATATTTAAATGTGTTGTCATAATTTTAATCGCCTAAGTTTTCATGATAAAATCCTCACCATTGGGGATACGAGGAAGCATAAAAAATGGAACGAGGATATATATTGTTGCACTGTTGAAATCATTTTGGAAAGTGGTTGTCTATGTATATATATATATATCTTTTTGGTTTTAATTATTCAGATCGTTAGGGTGGACTGTGAAGTTAAATATGAGCAATCTGGGAAAACACCGGATGCTGAAAAGTGGTGATGATTTGTCATGGTTGTCTATTTTTATTTGGCTTTTTTATTTGTGATGCAGGAGACGACTCTTCACTATGATAAACGAACTCCCCACAATATTTGAAGTCGTGACCGGCACTGCAAAGAAACAAGTAAAGGAGAAATCTTCCGTCTCCAATCTTGGCAGTATCAAGTCAAAGTCTAACTCTAAAGGGGTAAACACAAACTTCTGCATAATGGAAAATTATAATATCTCATTTAATATAGAGCGGTCGTAGTGTGACCTGATAGTTACGAGTTCGGGTTTTGAAATCGGCCTTTTAGGTAATATAATGTAAGATTATATATATATATTGGACCCATATAGTTTGACCCTTCCTGGGAGCCTTTGCACAGGTAGGAAGTTTGCGCATCGACCTATCCTTTTTATTCTGACTTTTGTGTAAATTCTGTTGATTTTGGCTTCTCACCTAGATGCTAGTTATTCAGCACGTTTTTAATAATTAGAGAGTGCATATTGTTTACGTATAATCTGGTCTTTGTTTCTCCACGGGATTGGGGAAAAAAGCAGCATTCTGAATCTCAGGGCAAACATTCAAAGACTCCACAGCCGAGAGATGACACCGATGTTGTAGGTGAGGACGAGGAAGAAGAGCATGGGGAGACCTTATGTGGGGCGTGTGGGGAGAATTATGCATCGGATGAGTTCTGGATTTGCTGCGATATATGCGAGACATGGTTTCACGGAAAATGCGTGAAGATAACTCCAGCCCGAGCCGAGCATATCAAGCAGTACAAGTGCCCATCCTGCAGCAACAAGAGGGCTCGGCCCTGATGCACAAAAGTCTACCTCCGCTTCCTCCTCTCGTCTCGAAGCTCTCTTGCAGCGGGCTTCACTAATCGAATCTCATCGCAAAATCTTCCAATGTTCCCCTTCCCTCTGTCTAGCTCAACCTGTGAATGTCTCTCACCGTTCCCTTTAGGTGATAGGATCTCACTTTTGTGACATAAAACTACCTTATTTTGTAGATCGTGTTTGATATTTTTCTCTTCTCGTGTGTTTGCAGAACCCTCTCTTTGCCTGTCATTTATTGAAGAAGTAGGTCTGATTTAGATTGAATACTTTGAGGAGAAGCATGAGCGTGATAGTTTGATTTAGCCTGAAGATTACTCTAACCATTTTGAGTAAGTTATTGGTATCTTTAATTATATAAATAGTGTGTTTAAAACAGTAAAAAAAAATATATGGGGATTTCCTTTAGCCAATCTTAGGGACACCCTTGGGTAAAGTAGGGTCATCCACCCCTCAGTGTTCAACACTAGCGAAAAGATGTCTCCTAATAGTACTCTTAAATAGATATGGGAGAAAATAACGTGTCCCAACAACAGTGTAAAAATAAATAGATGGAATCTTGTCTATGTTGTGTAATTTAGGTAGTATGTTTTCAATTGATTAAGACTTGGCATTTGAGCATATATTATTAAAGGAATTTAGATGTCAAGTAGATAAAACTGAGAGTGAGTTGTATAACAGTGAGGTTGTATGATTGTGACACCAATGTCATGATTTTAACTATATACAAAAAATTTCCATGTAATGTAGAAATAATACTCTTAATCCAAACCTCCTCGAATACTAAATTCGCTAAATTATTTTTGGCTGTTGAGCTTCGTGAATGCAAATAATCAAAGATCTTCTCATCGTGTAGCGTTATGTCCACTATGTGGTACACATTCCTTAGGTTACAAAATGAATCCATAACCCCAAGCTAGAAATGATTTCTAGTTAATTAGACTTTCTCGGTGACTATATATTAAGGACATGATGGGGGGGGGGGTTGCTTACCCACATTTTGTAACCCTAGTGGATGACATGAAAATTTATCCAAATGGATGGGATATAATATTACATGGACCTATTAGTATAAATGGATGGATGGACACCCTGTGGTCCAATGATATAATAGAGAATGTATTTTAGATTTTGAGTTAATAATCTGTAATATTTGGGCAATGAATGAGTAGTTTAAGTGAGAACATCATTTTAGGCTGTCTACTCATGGTACGAGAGTAGGTGGGCCAAACTGATAAAGTGTATGCAATAGCTGATGTAGAAATAGAGTTTGTAGGCCCACTTGGCCAGAAAAATCATTGAAATGAAACTACTCTATCCAAGTTGATCCAAGCTATAGGTTACCCCAACCGCTTCATTAAAAATATGCACATAATAAGATAGAATCACATGATCTGTTTCAAATAGAAGGGTAACCTTTAGACTAATGAAAAGGTTTCTTCCTCACGACTTTAAGGTCCTGAGTTTAATTTGCAATAATATTTGTTTTCATGGATCACAACTCCTATGAAAGACAAGTTACTGGAGGGAAAGAATATCAGGAGCCCAAAGCATAACTTGATGAGAACCATTCTTAGGATCTAAACAAAGATTAGAAGAGAATCATGTCAAAGCCTCTAGATTCTTAGCCCAAAGTTGCCTGAGAAATTCATAGGTGATGATCATGGTCGGTGCACGGGGACATCAGTGGGACTCCAACCCTTAATTATAAGCTATCCATCTGCCTTTCCAAATCAAACCAACGCTCGATCAACACCGACTGTTGTACTCCATATCAAAAACTTGAAGCCTTGTCTTCAGTGTATCAAGAGGCATGGTAATCAAAGCTGAAACACCACCAGCCATGGCTTCATTTAGCCCTTGAAATGTCATTACTGCCTTGGAACCATGTCTATAAGCGACGGCACAATTTTCACTTCCATTTATCACCTTTATTTCTTAAGTAACACATTGAATGCACCTTACACAAGACGTCGAGCGACAGAGTAAGATGCGCACCAAATCCTCCATGCAATTTCGTCTGTTTTTCCTGATCGCTGTGAATGCATCAGCCCCATTATGCATTTTGGGGATTTCAGATATGAAGTTTCCTAATACCATAAGCCTTTGGCTCACTATGGCGACGGGCATCCACACAAGTTGAGCTGCAATGGCAGCTCTCAATCTGGCAGCTGCGTTCACAATTGTTGCAGCAGCGGTCTCAGGGAACCAGAAACTGACGGTGGCTGTTGCAACACCGCTCTTTGTTGCCTCAAGGGCTGTCATATACAATGCCCTAGCTGGAATTGTACCCCTCAAGGAAGTCCCAAAAAACCCTCTATGAATTCCCCTAAACCCTTCATTCCTTACCATCTGAAATTCTGATGCTAGAAATCTTGCATTTACTTGTTATTGAATTTTCTATAGTACTACTGGGCAAAAGGTAGTTGAGACACCCGAAAACAATGCCGCCCCGAGGGCAAAGAACTTGGATTAATCAAGAATTTGCCGATCTGTATCAGCTGCAATATGAATTTCCTTCTCAGTGCCCAACCCTGCCTCCTGTAAACTCATCGTAGAAAACTTGATGAACTCAAACAAATTCAATTTTCAGATCCCTCTTCCCATTTCACTCACTGCGCACTTTATCTCTGCCGTATCAAATCGTTCTCATATGAACAATAGCTCCAGAAACAACACTAAAACCCAAAACCAAAATAAATCACATAAGATCAGCTTTGGCTTCATATTCTCCTAATTATAATTTTTATACACGAAGAAAAATGTTAATATAACAGGGAAAAAATAGGGTTAGAAAATAAGGGATTTTGTACCCTCAGGGCAGCCAAATTTTTGGGTAAATTACTGCGCAAGGATCTGACATTTCTGGAGACAAAATCAGTAAAGCAACGCTTTCTCTTACCAGAGAGCGTGAACTAAGATTAACACTCATGGCTATTATCTACTGAGGAAAGAAGAGCAGAGATAGAAGGCGAAGAAGAGGGCGTTATAGGTTATGAAGATTGCTCGGAGGAAGTCGAAGCTAACAACGTGTCGGTGGGTGTCAGGATTTGCTAGTAATCAAAAGGTCGTCCAACCACGAGCAAGCAACGTGGGTGGTCTATGAACCTAATCCCGAGAGCAGCGCTAGTTATCAAGTGTGGTAGGACCTAGAGTAATAGCATACCCACGTACTTTTTTCCATTTTAGAAAACAAAATGGTCAGGTTCTCTCTATAAATTTACGGTATATTGCAGGTTGATAGTGGTGGCGACGACGTGGTGGTGATACGGTGATGACAAGATGATGGGAGCGGTGGGGTGATCAAGGTGGGGGTGATGGTGTTAGCACAGTGGTGGTGGTAGAGAGGTGGTGTGATGGTGGTGGCCAGGTGGTGGTGGTGGCAGCAACATGATTGTTGTGGTGGAGAGTTGACGGTGGCAGCAGGGTGGTGGCACTATGACCGTAATGGCAGGCTAGAATATATTCTTTATGGCAATAGTTATATTTATTTATTGGTTATTTTTCTTTTTATTTCTTCATGCCAAATCTAAACAATTTATTTAGATTTTATTTTTACATATTTAAAGTGACTAACTAAATCTTAATTTTATTTCTACTTTATTATATTTCAAAGAAATAATTATTATATTATTATATTTTAATAACTAAATACACAATTAGATTTCTAGATAAATTTAAAACGAGAAGTGTGTTGTGTTTTTCTCACCCCCTTGTGGGTACTGCAATAAATAGATGGTCATCAGAGGATTGTGAAATATTCGTGCAAATATCAGGGTGCTTACGTGTACTAAGCGTGTATGGCAAAGAGGAGTCGTGCATGAGGGGTGGATGGCACTCAAGGAGCACTTAAGGCGCGTTCGAGCGCCGATGTCAAATTAATGGCCAAGACACCACGCTCGAGGCCTACTTGAGTGGAGCTTGAGTATCGATTCCAGTGGTGCCCGCGCTCGACTCACGCTTGACGAGTACTTGAGTGCAGCTCGTAGTAATTTAGGATTAATTTTAAAATTATTTTCACACAAAGAGCGCCACGTAGAGAGAGAGAGGAGAGAAGAAGAGAGAAGAGGAAAACGTTGGACATATCGTTGAGGTTTGATTTGAGTTTCATTTTTTGTCAATGTCGGATACGTTATTCTCAAGATGATTTCTAAAAGAGTATTTTTATTTGGTTACTCGTATTTCTTATTATATTTCACTTATGGATTGTTGGGTGTGTTGAGGGGGCTGCAATCACCCATTCTTCACTCGAGATTGTAGTGAAGATATTTCAGAATGAATTTTTATAACAGTCTTTTTATAGTGGATTTATTTAGAGTTTGTTCCGTAAGTTTTTTTTGGTTGAAGAGGATTTTTCAAGTTAAAAACGTTATGAATTACTATATTTTTTATGCTCACGAGTTTGGTGGTCACCCATTCTTCACTCGAGATTGTAGTGAAGATATTTTAGAATGAATTTTTATAACAGTCATTTTATAGTGGATTTATTTAGAGTTTGTTCCGTAAATTTTTTTTAGTTGAAGAGGATTTTTCAAGTTAAAAACGTTATGAATTACTATATTTTTTGTGCTCACGAGTTTGGTGGTTAATGGTTGACGAGGGGTTCAAATTTTATTCCATTGTGTTAGGTTGTGTGTATTCGGGTAGAATCCCAATAAGTGGTATCAAAATCCGGTTGTAAAACTTTGATTTAATGGCATTGACGTCAAGAAGCTAGCCATTTTGTGTTGAATATTTTAATGGGTAAAATAGCTTCATCATTTGGTAAGAAAGGGTAAGAAATATTTTAACTTGAGAAGGAATAATAAAAATATTTCAAAGTAAGGAAGATAAGCCAAAAAATATAACGGTGAAAAAGTGGTAAGATAAAAAGGATTTTACTGATTGTATGATCAAGTTGTATCTCGTGAATAATACTCTTCAAGAGATCATTAGTTTATTAGATCTAGCGGAGGTCTAGGCAAAATTTGAGGGTTGGTATAAGTCCATATCCTTGATGACGAGGTTGCATGTGAAGAAGTTTTATAACCTGCGTTTATTGAAAAGGTAAAGTTTTAAGAAACACTTGTATGAGTTTATCGAGATTTTAAAGCAAATATCGACACATGATGAGAAGATTAAGGAGAAAGATAAGGTGTTGGTATTGTTGGCTTCTTTGCTTGTCTCGAATGATCATATTGTCACGACGTTATTGTTTTTACGTCGGAGGAGAAGATCATTGCTTTTTTACTTATGAATGAGTCAAGATGGAGGAGAAGCATTAAGGCATCGGAGGAGTCTAGACTCATGGTATCTACTAACAATCAGGGACATGGGAGATTGAGAGACTGAGGTGGCAAATCGGATACGAGTAATGGTCGGTTTAAGTTTCAGGACATAGAGTGCTTCTATTATGGTAAGAATGGCCATGAGGTGGGATTGCCCCAAGAGGAAGTAGGAGAAGAAGGGAGGAGGCAAGCGTTACAAGAGGAGGGATTATGATGATAATGATCGAGCCTCTATCGCTTTTTGCAGAGGCCTTGTAGTTGTGTACACAGGGGAGACATAGAGCTTTCCGAGCCAAAAGATAAATTGGGTGATGGATAATGGTTCCTCACACCATGTGATACTGAGGAAGTCCCTCTTCACCAATTATACGCTAGGGGATTACAGGGTATTAAAGATGGATAATAATGGTTCGTTGAGGGCTATTGGCGTCAGGGATGTTAGCTTACGGACAAGTAATGGGACGAAACTCGTATTCAAGGGTGTGTAGCATGCCTCGGATTTACGATTGAATGTGATTTCAGTTAAAAATTTTGATTAATGAGGCTTTTGCATAACATTCAAAAATAGCCAGTGAAAACTCACCAAAGAAGCCTTGATTGTGGCAAGGAAAAGGAAGTAATCAAGTCGGTACTTGATAAAGGTTTTGGTTGCCAGGGATAAAGCAAGGTGACAAATAGGAGTATTAGTTAAGATGGCAAAAAAAGGAGTCTGAGGAGGAGTACAAAGAATGATGATTCTACCGCGGAGGAGAAGCTAAAGGGGAGTGAGACTACTCCAGGTTCAATGGAGTGGAAGATGATATCATTTAAACTTGCGGAGGCCGATGCCAGGATTCCATTTAAGGGAAAGTTGCCATAAGGTAGGTGATGACGGTTGCTGGTAGAGGTGGAGGGTCCACCACAAGATCGTGAGAAAAATTTTGTTAGATTTTGGTCACTCTCTTGTGAGTACCGCAATAAACATACAGCCATTGGAGGATTGTGTGAATTTGTGTGAGGATCGCGGTGCTCGAGCGCACTAAGTGCATGCGGCGAGTGACTAAGTGAGGAGTTGCACCTGAGGCGCGGATGGCGCTCCGGTGTGGTTCACAGTATAAAATGTGCCCAACGTATTTTAGGGTTAATTTTGAAATCATTTTCACATAAAGAGCACCATATAAAGAGCGATGAAAGAAGAGGAAGATATTCGACATTTGGTTGAAATTCGATTTGAGTTTCGTTCTTCGCCAATTTTAGGTACGTTGTTCTCGAGGTAATTTTTAGAAGCGTATTTTTATTTAATTACTTTTATTTCTCATTATATTTATTTTGTTAGTTGTTGGGTGTGTTAATGGGGGTTGTAATAATCCATTTTTCTCTCGAAATTGTAGTAAAGAAACTCTAAAAAGGGTTCTTATAACCATCACTTTTATAATGAATTTATTCAAGATTTATATCGTAATTTTTTTATTAATTAAAAAAAAATTTATATTAAAAATATTATACATTATTGTATTTCTTATGTTCATGAGCTCGGTGGCAGATAATTGTTGGGGGGTCCGAATTTTATTTCACTGCGTCGAATTATATGTCAACATCAAACCTCATAAAGTTATGGTGATCCTTTGTCATCTCCATCTTCTATTTTTTTACCAAAGTTAAAAAAAAAACCCTGTTATTAGTTATGAATTTTACCATAATTAAATTAATAATTATCATCAAGGGCCTACTTTATTGCCCATTTGTGCTTCATCCTCCCAACAACTTATTGTACTGCATTGTTGAGCTTTATTTTATTTTCTTTCCTATTATCTCTTCCTCTTGTTTTCTGTTCTAGTTATTGAATTCTTGCAGGTAGAAAACAGCAACATTATTAAGGAAACAAAAATGTCTGAAGAGAAAAGATGAAGCAAAGAACTAGTGAATCTGCCTGTTCTTCAAGAAAATCAATCAATTATCTCTACATAGAAGTATACATTTATACGACTTGACATCAGCTGTGCACCGTGGGATTTTTTATATACACATGAGATCGATTAATGACATACACTTGGAAAATAATTAACGAGAAGACAAAGAATAAATATCGGAAGAATAAGATTAGTTGTTTATATGTCATCGGATATGAATTATAGTACGAATTAGAGAGTCAAAGTTTGTCTGTTTGGTCTAAAGCAGATTCTGTCTCCGTACATTCTTAATTTGAATCCTGTGTAATATAAAAATACAGTTAAAGTGTGACGACCCAAACTCGGATCCCCGAACCCTAACCAGAATCATCACGGTGAAATCTCAAACCATCCGAAATTATCAATTACACGTCATCAAGCAACTTAAATGAACTCAATTCTATCATTAACACTATCAATAATCAATCATAAATATATCATTAAATAAATACCCATAACCGGTAATAAAGTTCTTGAAAGAAAAAAATAACAATATCCATAATGTCAATTCCTCATAATTAAAACTATAATAAATATCCAACCACAATTAAATCTCAGATCTTTATCATGGAAGCCTCAATCTCTGATATCACCTCTGTCTGGTAACTACCCAATAGTCACCCGATCTCTTTCCTCTCCTAATAACATGTCTAATATGGAGCCAATAAAACATAATGGTGAACCGAATGCCCAACAAGTAAAAATAAACAATAATATATGAGTACAATAAAGCATCTCAGATAATAAAATAATGAATAAAATCAATCATAGCAGATAATATGTCCACCACTGTTCGAGACTCAATAACATGTCGTGTCCACAACCCGAATGCCACGTGAACGGCTAAGTATCAACGAAGCAACATGGATTCCGTCGAATCCGATCATTAGTTCCATACGAGGTCACAACTTGATGAATGACAATAGTCTCCATGGACCTTATTTTACCATAGTGAACCAAAAGCCGTAAATTTATGCCCCCAACGTCTAGGTAATGCAACAAGGTTATCCATGGTATCCAACTATCCATACAGTCCTCCTAGAGACTATACCCGTAGCATGCCGATACCACCTCTGATACCCTCTCGCCAATGATATCCCAGATATCATCATTTATGATGGTCACCAGATTATAAATATCTATTTCAACTCACTGTACGATATAACAATAATTTAATTATCAGCTTAATTTGCGGTCACCACTGTACGAGATAACAAGAATCTCCTTGGACCTCATTCTACCATAGTGAACCAAAGGCCGCGTATTTATGCCCCCGACGGCTAGGTAATGCAACGAGTTTATCCATGGTATCCAACTACCCTTACAGTCCTCCCAGAGGCTGTACTCGTAGCATGCTGATGCCACATTCGATACCCCTCGCTAATGATATCCCGGATATCATTATCTACGATGGTTACTAGATTATAAGCATTCATTCTCAATAACAACGACCTCAATCATCCGGAATGGAATCAGTATTGGAAAAGTATACTTTACGATCCCACGGACTCCTATTCGTTCAATTACCGTAAAGTCTTCGCACACTCTCCTTTACTTATCCATAGAATGTCAATAAAACATACGTATGCTACTAAGATTAACGCGAAGAATTATTTATCGGGTTTCATCAATGAGATACATGAATCATCACGTAATCGATTAATATTATTTCAAGCTATAAATATTTTCTACCATCAATATATCAATATGCTTATAAATATACATATAAATATTCCAATCAATATATATTGTTGGGTCCAGTACCCAGGGTCCCCATTCGGGTGGGTAAATACTTGGCCCAAGTGGCCCAGATTACAA
>JAOVVI020008748.1:0-13728 GCA_028571085.2 Nepenthes alata
TGACAATGAAAGTCCATCCAGAGGTTACACCGTTGAATGTGGTGAAGGCTCCTGTCTTATCTCTGGGAAGTCAACTAAATCAGATCATTAAAGAGCTCTAGTTTCCTTAGATCCAGGAAGCTAATAGAACAACCTAGAGTTGCCAAAGACAAGATCCGTCTACAGTGACAAATGCCATCCCAAAATCTCTTGTCCAATACGTGGCCAACTTCATCTAGACAAAAACAGATCATCAGCTCTCGTTTAAGTTGAGCACACTTGCTCCAAAGACCAAAAAGTTGCAGCTCAACCTCCGGAAGCTTGTCCTCGAGTGAAGTAATCTGATCTAGGGCCAAAGAATTTTCCTCTTAGAGCTCTTGGGATATTGCTTAAGACTCAAAAAGCTCTTGGTTGAGGTAAACAACCCACTTTTAACTCTGTAGAGCCTCGACAATGGTAGTGCTTACTTGGATCTCCATCTCCCCAAGCATGATAGGATTAGCATACGACTGAGATAGGTTGAAGATGTCAACATCTTGCCAATGAAAAGCCTCAGCCATCACGAGAAGCACTTCCTATGCCAGCCAAACAAAATAGAATAGTTAGCCAAAAACAATGATGAGCAGCATAGTCATGGAGTGAAGTGCTCTATGAAGTAGTACCTCTAAGAAAGATGGACCCACTAGTTGTGAAGAACCAGGTGAATCCTCGAGACCAAGTGCAAACGGAAGCAACAAATACCGCAAAGGCAGCACATGGTAGTAGAGCGGCAATGAAAAACTCGGAGGATAAGGGGATACTTCCAAGGCCTCCGAAAGCTTAGGAGTCGAAGCCCCTAGGCAAGGCACGTCCTCTGTAGCCACGGTCACTGGTTTATTTCTAATTATTTATTTGGCCACTTGATTGTTATTGGCACCCTTCCCTTCCAAAATGGAGAGAAGAGGGGAGACGGATGCGTCAAGCGATGAAGGGACCAAGATTAGGACATCATACTCTATTACAGTGTGGCCATCAATAGGCTCGCCCAATCTGCTAGCTGAGGGGTCCTTTATTTCAGTAGTAGCAGAATCAGCAGGGGGCTCACCACCCTTAACTTGTCCAATCGCCTCCTCAAAAATTGAATCAACCAGAGAAGAATGGGAAGAACCTAGCCTCCATGACTACTCGCCAAAAACCAAAGGAGGTGCTTCTTCAGAAGCCTCATCAATAGTCTGATTGTACTCAGAATAGTTGGGCAAGGGAGAGACCATACCAACACAATCGGAAGAAAGAAAAAACTGTCACTCAAAACCGAGGACCTTGCTCCATCGACAAAGGTCCAATTTTGGATCAGGTATCAAAGAGGAAAATCAATGTGAATTCCTGTATAGAAGAGGGTAACCAAGGCAGACTTTAGATATAATCTTAGGCATCGGTTACAAACATTAGAGAAGAACTCCATTCGACTCCGGCTAGTGACTGTTAAGGCTCCACGTTAGCTCTAAATGGACCCACTCCTTAGCAAATCAGGGATGCTTCGTAATGCAAAGCATAGAGAGCCCATCCTTTAATAACCAAGAGGAAAGATCAGGTGGCATTAAATTAAGAATATTGCACATCCCTGTACAAAGTAGAGAATCTAATCAAATCCTACCAAATAGAGTAAGAATCTGCTAAGCATCTGGGGAAGAAGCACGCATACAAATTTGTTGTTAGTGTCCTATCATGAATATGTCGAAAGTTAAAAATTCAAACCTCCTAGTATAGGGGACTAATGATAAGTACGATGATCCATGGGCCGGCTTAAAATTCAATCTGATGAAAGAAGAAAAACCCAAATAGCAGTGGCCCAATGTGGGGCCCTCCAAGTCTGAGATCCAGAAAGTATCGCGGCTGACCCAGGCGGCTCAACCTAAAATCGTCTAATAGGAAACAAGCGAATAATGTTAACTAGTCGGCTACCCTTACAGCTACAACTCCAACTCAGTTGCCGATAATCATTACAACTTTGCGAATAGTTTCAAGCGACTAGTACCAGAATACTACCCTCACGATCTCTGGGACACAAATTGCAAGCGATAGCTACTCGTGCATTATCCTTCATGATTGCAAAGCCCTAACACCCTCGTGATTACAAAGCTGTAATACCCAAAGACGGCTAAATTGGCATCCCCTCTATAAATATCCCCTTTCCTCCAAAGAAAAAGAGAGGGATCGACCTTTGTCTAGAAGCAAAAATGCCCAGACAAGTAAACAGCCACTCTCTGATGAATGCATTTCTCTCTAAGCCACTAACCGACGAGTGCATTTCTCTCTGTCAAAGCCACTCCTTCTATGAGTACATCTCAAAGCCGCTCACTAATTCGAATGCACTGAACAGGACCCAATCCTCTACTATATACTCAATCCTCAAACACTCCTACATATGTGCATTCATTGTCATCTTCCTATCTTTCTATTCATCTAAAAAAATTACTAATTTAAACGTCAAAAGACATACCGATGAGCGAATATCATATTCCTCTATCTTTTATTTGTTAGTTGTGGTGTGTAAAATTTAGACATAAAATAATAAAGATCAAACTCGTTATAATCGCACACCCAAATTAGGCGACTCCCTAATTCATTCGGTGATTCGGATCTAGAAATGCAACAGGTTTAACTGTCACATCCCCAGGATATAAACGCAGATCAATAATATTAATCCATAATAATATAAAACTGTAATAAACATTAACAACGACAAACCCGACCAAGGTGTGACAATCTATACATACACAAGACCCAATGCATCAAAATCCGCACAGGACTCATCAGATATAAATTCGGACATCATAGCATAAGACCTACTGCCGATACATCGCAAAGGAGGAATCCAAATGTAACAACTCATCAATATAAAATAATAACTCCAACATATATCCCATATATGGATAAGGCCCTCATTCAGCGATAAATAAAAATCATAATACATCCCTGGCATCTAAAGCATAACCAACATAAATATCTTTACTTATCGATAGAGATATGTCACGTCAAATTATATCTGAACTCCTACAAGCGTATCCCAGCCACAGGTTTGAATGGATAAAATATAAAAATGTGAACCTAAGGTTCAACAAGTATCATCATCATATATAAAATGACACATATAAATTAGAGGGAAGGGATATCACGTCATAAACATGTAAAATAAAACACCATGTTCATAAAATCCCTGAAAACCAAGGAGATGTCTTGTGAGGTTCCGGTTCCAAAATGTTATAATTAGAAGGTAATTAATATGATAATAATCAAGACTAGGCTTAGTATACGCGAAAGAAAATGTATTAAAGTTAAAACAAGGGAAAATCGGGCTATTGCTTGCTGGTGTGTTGCCAGTAGCACTGCGCCTACCGTGCGCTCGAGCGTGGCAGGCGAGTGCTAAAAACAGTGTGCCCGTGCCCGCTGCATGCTCGCTTAGAGCTCGAGCGCCAGGCTATTATAAATCACGGGCAGGAGCCTTGCGATTTCATTTTTGCACGTGAACCAAACCCTAAGAGAGAGCGCGAAGAATAGAGAGAGGAGGAGATCGAAGCCCATGAGTTCAAATCCATCCGACAGCTAGTTATAAAAGTGCTAAATCGGGTCGAGACAAGTGCTCCCATATCATTTTTATCTCATCTTTTAATTTTTATTTATTTTCTTATTGGTATTATTGTTTCGATACCCACCCAAATTGTGAAAAATATGTGACCCGTGGTTAGCACCTAAAGTTTTATGGTTTATTGTCCGATTCTCCTACCGTTTTGCCTTGTTTGGCTTCGCCAAACCCTAACAATGCCCAATTTGGGATTTTCCCCTTCCCTTCGATTATATGTTAAATTGACCCTAAAATATGAATCACCATGTCCCAGTTATACATATATATCGACCAGGTATCTGATCTCACAAGTATCGACTCATTTGCGACGTTCGGATGCTATAAATCGACACCGTTATTGTTCACCCGAACCTAATTGTGGATTTTATATGCTTCCATCGTAATTGATTATTATATAAGTTATGTCTAATCGTATATATTCAATTGTAAGCCCCGAAAATAAGTGTTTGTACTTTGTTTGTAAAGAAATGTGTTTTGAAGGCTCCCAAAGTGATAATTGCCTAATGTGGTAAGGAATTCTAATCCTTCCTATACATTGTGACATCCATGCATACAAATTGACTTGTGAAAAGACTTAAATTCAAAGGAAAGATAATAATTGTATATGTAATCGGAGGGAAGTCCACAATGTAATATGTGATCGAATGGTTCTCCCGGATGGAGATATTATGAATTGAATTGTGGTGGATTTTCCTTCAAATGAATAATAACCATTGAAACTAGAACCATGGAATTGTGATATAGAGGTAATACCCCTTGACCTGTCAATAGTATTACAGTAGAGACTCAAGGATTATACTTGCCGTGTGTTTTAGCGAGTAATACTCTTGGTAAGCATTTTTATATTATTATGGAAGGATGATGACTGCCTTTGGGCCTCGGGGGAAATTTGTGGGAGCCTTATGGCTCGTCTACAGGCATGATATGTAGATGGTCCGCCTCTGGGTCGATAATAGGAGCTGGTGACCTGAGATCATGTGTGGTATCATGATCCTTTCCTCATTCTTTCACACTTTTAGTTAGTAAGGCGTACTGATCCTGGTCCACAAAGATGAATAATTATGCATAAAGTATATCCCAAAGAGAAGTAAATTGTATTCCAAAGCATATTTGATCATGTTCCCATTTATGCATCTCTTTCATGATTATTTCTCTTTCCCTTACTTATCTTCACTTATGTGTCTACTGCTTTTGGTTATGATATACTTGTTGAGTTGTTAGCTCACCATTACTTCTCTTTCCTTCCAGATGAGCAAGCCATTATACCTGACGAGTCCGAATAGGTTGTAAGCGCAGGATAGGCATTTGATACGAATTGGAAAGCTTTCAAGGGCTTAGTTTTGTTATTTTGTATAAGGCATGTATATTGTAATAATTATTTTGATACTTATGGTTATGTATATGTATGTCATGATGATGATGGATATATAGATAGTTTTTGTTGTTCATTGATGGATGTAGTAGCTTTCGCAGATATCTTTTATGGTTGTAAAAATGGGTTCCTAGTTGGCATCCTTTCTAAAACAGCATTGTACCGGTGTTACCACAACAGTGCCACCCGTGTGTTTGTTGTGGCGATGGGGATCCTGTGTTTATGTTGTATGTATTCCGTGGATTTTGTATATGGTTTTATACATGTTTTGTATTTGACGGACGTCTGTTTTATAGACCGAACTCTATCAGATTTTTGATAAAATTTTTGGTCTATCACAATTGGTATAAAAGAAAGGGATGCCTTAGCATTGATCTGAATCTTATGAAAACGTTTAGAATAGTATAGGTTAAAGCTCAATAAGTGAACATAGATGTAGAAGGACCAAGTTAGGATAGATAGCTCTAGTTACTCTAACTTGCGTAACTTAGACTAGAGATAAGGTAGGATGGTAGTTTTATTTAATGACGTAAATAGTAATACCATAATTAGGGTTTTATCTTTTGACTAACCCGTAATCGTTCTTATTTCAGAGCTATCTTTTGAAGTCAAGCATGCTACCTAGACATGGAGGCTCTCGTGGAGGTGGCTAGTCCCGAGATCGGGACGCCGAGTATTTGAATTTGTTGGGGCATATGGCGAACATCATGGAGAGTATGGAGCAGCAAATTTTTGCCCCTTTCCCTGCTCCGGCTCCCATTCAGGCCCCTGTTAATTCGGAACCATCCGCATATGATTGCTTTATCCAGGAGCAAGTTCCTGTATTTTTAGGGGAGCCCGACCCTATAAAGGCAGGCACGTGGTTTGAGAGCCTAAAGAAAGTGTTCACAGTGATTAGGTTCCCCAAGGAGGATCGGGTTTAGCATCCTATCGGTTGGAGGGTGAGGCGCATCATTGGTGGATGATGAAGAAAAGGACATTGGTAGTGCCTGAGGATGAGATCGCCTGGTAGATGTTTGAGGAGGCATTCCTGGAGAAGTACTTTCCTTTCAGCCTCCATATTCAAAAGAAAGAGGAGTTCATCCGATTGAGGCAAGGTAGTCAGACCGTGGCTGAATATCACGCCAAGTTTATTGAATTGTCACGGTTTGCTTCGTATATGGTAGAGGATGACGAGAGGAAGATGAAAAAGTTTATGCAGGGCTTGCAGGATGATATCCGCAAGCAGTTGGTGACCCTCAAGCTGACAACCTATGCCGATGTATTGGATAGTGCCCTGATCCACGAACAAAAGCTCGCAAAAAAGGAGTTCTATAAGAAACAACTGTCGAGCAAGAGTGGGGTCAGTGCTAGTTCTTGAGCTAGTTCGGGGAGGCCATTCAAGAAGTCTAAGCAGTCAGATTTTGATAAGAAGAGTGGTCAAACCTCGACAACATCTCAAGCTTCAGTGTGCCCATGTCAGCATTGTCGAAAGATGCATGGAGGTAGGCCTTGTTTCAAGCGAATGGGTGCCTGTTTCAATTGTGGTCAAGAGGGGCATAGGGCTAAAGAATGCCCTCATCCGTACAAGGTCCGTACGGCCTGTGGTACAAGGAAAATCTTTTGCAGCATCTGCCAGTGAGGCCAAGGCATCGGACGATGTAGTGGAAGGTGTACTCCCTATTTGTGGTATTTTCTATTTAGTGCTTTTTGATTCTGGGTCCACACGTTCGTTTATTTCTCCTCGTGTGGCCTGTCGTGTTGCACCCTTTCCCGTGACCCTTGGTTTCTCTCTAGTCGTATCCACACCCACGGGATCTTCTATTATGACCGATGTCTCCTACCCGAGATGCGTTGTGGAGGTGAATGAGTTGTCCTTAGTTGTTGATTTGATCTTCCTGGATATGTGTGATTTTGATGTCATTTTGGGCATGGTTTGCTTGTTTAAATATCACGCAACTATTGACTGCTTCCACAAGAGGGTGGACTTTGCTATCTCAGAATGTGAACCTTTTCATGTTCTGGGAGTTCGGAGAGTGGAGGCATCTAGTTTTATTTCTTCTCTCCAAGCTTGCCATTTGTTGAAGAGTGGGTGTGAAGCCTTTCTGGCTTACGCTAGTGTGGTGGAGAGTCAGGATTTGTCCGCGAAGGACATTCCGATTGTGTGCGAGTTCGAAGATATGTTTCCTGACAAGTTGTCTACCCTATCACCACACCATGAAATTGAGTTTGGGATTGATCTTGTGCCAGGATTGACACCTATATCGATGACCCCCTATCGCATAGCCCCTATTGAGCTGAAAGAGTTGAAATAGCAGTTGTAGGATTTACTTCACATGGGTATTATTAGACGTAGTATTTCGCCATGGGGTGTCCCAGTCCTATTTGTCAAGAAGAAGGATGGGACATTGAGGCTGTGCATAGATTATCGCGAGCTAAATAAGATTACGATTAAGAAAAAGTATCCATTTTCACAGATCGATGATCTCTTCGATTAGTTATGGGGGACCCGAGTGTTCTCTAAGATCAATCTTTAGTCGGGATATCATCAACTTCGCATCAAGCAGGAAGATCTAGCGAAGACGACTTTTCGAACAAGATATGATCATTACGATTTTCTTGTGATTCCGTTCAGATTGACTAATGCAGCTGCCGTGTTTACGGATCTGATGAATTAGGTCTTTCAGCCATACTTGGTTATGTTTGTCGTGGTTTTCATCGATAACATCTTGATTTATTCCAAGGATTGTACCGAGCACGAAGGGCACTTGGGAATCATACTTCAGACCCTTCAGGAGCATCAGTTGTTCGTGAAGCTGAGTAAGTGTGAGTTTTGGCTCAATGAAGTAGTATTCTTGGGCCACGTTATTTCTGATGGAGGCGTCTAAGTGGACCCGAAGAAAGTTGAGGCAATGATTAGTCGGAGTTGACCCACAACTGTGTCGGAGGTCCAAAGCTTTTTGGGAACGGCTGGGTATTACCCCCGTTTTGTGAAGAATTTCACTCGGATCGCTTTACCTTTCACCTGTTTGATGAAGGAAGCGAGCTTTGATTGGACCAAAGAGTGTGACCGAAGCTTCCAAGAGTTGAAGGATCGGTTGTCGTCTGCCCCGATTCTGACTCTTCCTGATAATTCTGGTGGGTTCGGAGTGTATTGTGATGCCTCTAAGGTGGGACTCGGTTGTGTCCTCATGTAGAATGGGAAGGTGGTTGCTTATGGGTCTCAACAGTTGAAGACCCACGAGAAGAACTACCCAACCCATGATTTGGAGTTAGCTGCCGTGGTTTTTGCGTTGAGGATTTGGAGGGAAAATTTATACGGTGAGAAATTCCTGGTGTACTTCGACCATAAAAGTCTCAAGTATCAGTTTTCACAGAAAGAACTGAATATGAGGCAGTGGTGATGGATCAGGTTCCTCAAGAATTATAATTGTGAGATCCAATATCGACCTGAGAAAGTGAATGTGGTTGTGGATACCCTAAGTTGCTGAACTTGTTTGGCGGTAATGATGCAGATTTAGCAAATGGAGATGCTAGACTGTCTGAAGCCTTGTCACATCCAACTCTACATTAAGGGCAATAGGATGATGTTATCCTTATTGCAGGTGCAGCTCGAGATCCTCCAAAGGATCAAGGAAGGGCAAGTGAATGACCCGTTTCTACTGGACATTACTAGCGACCTTGGTAGAGACTCCCGAGTTGATTTTAATGTGCATGCAAATAAAATTCTAAGATTCCAAAAGCGGCTATGTGTATCAGACGACAAGGAGCTGATGGAAGAAATCATGAAGGAGGCTCACAAGACTCGGTACACAATTCTCCCTAGAATAAACAAGATGTAGCAAGACTTAGAGAAAATGTTCTGGTGGAGGAACATGAGAAGGGAGATTGTTACCTTTGTGGGCTAATGTCTTATTTGTCAGCAGTTGAAGGCTGAAAGGTAGAAGCCTCCTAGCTTACTGCAGTCTTTGCCCGTCCCTAGTTGTAAGTGGGAGGACATTTCAATAGATTTTGTGTCTGTATTGCCCAGGACTTCGAAGAATCATGATGCGATCTGGGTCATTGTGGATCAGCTGACAAAATCTGCCCATTTTATAGCCATTCGGACTATGTATTCCCGTGATCGTCTGGTACAGCTGTAGATCAGCGAGATCATTAGGTTTCACAGTGTGCTAGCATTTATTGTATCCGATCGTGATCCATGGTTTGTCTCTAAATTTTGGGAGAACTTGCATCAAGAATTAGGGACGAATCTAAAATTTAGTACGGCTTACCATCCTTAAACCTATGGCCAGTCTAAGCAGAGGATTCAGATATTGGAGGATATGTTTAGAGCTTCGATGATGGAGATGAGAGGAAATTGGGATGATCTTTTGGCCTTGGTCGCGTTTGCCTACAATAATAGTTTCCAAGCATGCATCGGTATGGCTCCCTTCGAGGCACTTTATGATAGAAATTGTCGATCATACATCCATTGGAAGGAGATAGGGGATAGGCATTTGTTGGGTCCCGATGTAATATGGAAAACATCAAAAAATATCGCGGTGGTTTTTAAAAAGCTGAAGATCACCTAGAGTCGGCAAAAGAGTTATGCCGATCGGAGGAGATCCGAGCTTAGATTCAAAGTTAGTGATTTTGTCTTCCTTAAAGTGTCGCCGTGGAAGGGAGTTTCCAAATTTAGTGTTTAGGGGAAGCTAAAACCGAGATTTATTGGGCCTTTTGAGATCCTTGAAAGAGTAGGTGAAGTGGCGTATCGTTTGGCGTTGCCGCTGAGTTTGGCTGAGGTGCACAACGCCTTCCATGTCTCAATGTTGAGAAAATACGTCTACAATCCAGTGCATGTTATTGATTATGGTCCATTAGCTATCAATGAAGATTTATCATATGTGGAGGAGCCGGTGGAGATTCTGGATCACAAGAGCCAAATTTTGCGCTCGAAGATGATCCCTCTCATGAAAGTTTTGTAGAGGAATCATTCCCGTGAAGAGGCAATGTGGGAAAGAGAGGACAAAATCCGGGAAAAGTATCCCCATCTTTTCTGAGGTACGTGGGTTTAAATAAATCTTAAGATTTGTTGAATTTCGAGGATAAGAGTTTTTAAATGGGGAAGAGTTGTGAGGTTCTGGTTCCAAAATGTCATAATAATCAAGACTAGATTTAATTTACGCGAAAAAAATGTATTGAAGTAAAAACTAGGGAAAATTGAGCTGCTACTTGTTGGTGTGCTGCCAGCAGCACGTCACCTGTCGTGTGCTCGAGCGCGGCATGCAGGCACCAAAAACAAAATGGCCGCGCCCGCTACTCACTCGCTCGGCGCTTGAGGGGGCGAAGGCAGTGTGTCCGCGTCCACTGCACGCTCGCTTGGCACTCGAGCGCCAGGCCATTATAAAATGCTGGTTGGAGCCTCGCAATTTCATTTTTGGGCGTGAACCAAGCTCTAAGAGAGAGAGAGAGCGTGAAGAATAGAGAGAGAAGGTGGAGATCGAAGCCCACGAGTCTGAATCCGTCTGATAGCTAATTATAAAAGTTGTAAGTCGGGTCAAGGTAAGTACCCACATACCCTTTCCTCTTTTAATTTTTATTTACTTTTTATCAAATATTATTGCTCCGATACCAACCCAAATTGTAAAAAATATGTGACCCATGATTACTACCTTAGTTTTTATGGTTTATTGTCTGATTGCCCTCCCGTTTGGCCCAGTTTGGTTTCACCGAACCCTAACCGTGCCTGTTTTGGGATTTTATCCCTTCCTTTCGATTATATGTTAAATTGACCATAAAATATGAATCACCAAGTCCCAATTATACATATATATCGGCCGGCCATCCGATCTCACAAGTATCGACCCGTTCACGACGTCCAGATGCTCTAAGTTGACATTATTACTGTTCACCCAGACCTAATTGTGAATTTTATATGCTTCCATCGTAATTAATTGTTAAATAAGTTATGTCTAATCATATATGTTCAATTGTAGGCCATAGAAATATGTGTTTGTGCTCCGTTTGTGTTCCAGAGGCCTCCAGAGTGATAATTGCCTAATGTGGTAAGGAATTCTAATCTTTTCTATGCATTGTGACATCCAGGCATCCGAATTGACTTGTGAAAGGACTTAAATCCAAATGAAAGATAAAAAGTCTATATGTAATCGGAGGAAAGTTCACAATGTGATGTGCGATCAAATGGTTCTCCCGAATAGAGATATTGTGAATTGAATTGTGGTGGACCTTCCCTTAAATAAATAAGAACCCTTGAAACTGGGACCATGGAATTGTGATATAGAGGTAATACCCCTTGACCTGTCAATAGTATTACAGTAGAAACTCAAGGATTATCCTAACCGCGTATTTTAGCGGATAATACTCTTGGCAAGCCTTTGGATATTATTATGGAATGACGAGGACTGCTTCTGAGACCCACAAAAAAATTGTGGGGGCCTTGTGGCCCATCTATAGACATGATATGCAGATGGTCCGCCTCTAAATCGATAATAGAAGCTTGTGACCTTAGATCATGTGGGGTATCATGATCATTTTCTTATTCTCCCTCACATTTAGTTAATAAGGCTTACTGATTCTGATCCACAAAGATGAATAATCATACATAATGTATATCTCAAAGAGAAGTAAATTGTATTCTAAAGTATATTTGATCATGTTCCCGTTTATGTATCTCTTTCATGAATATTTCTCTTTTCATTGCCTATCTTCACCTATGTGCCTACCACTTTTAATTATGATACACTTATTAAGCTGTTAGCTCACCATTACTTCTCTTTCCTTCCAAATGAGCAAGTCATTATACCTGACGAGTTCAAATAGGTTGTAAGCGCAGGATAGGCAGCTGATACGGATTGGAAAGCTTTCAAGGACTTAGTTTCGTTATTTTGTATAAAGTATGGATATTATAAGAATTATTTTGATACTTATAGTTATGTATATGTATGTCATGATAATAATGGATGTATAGATAGTTTTTTCTATTCATTGATGGATGTAGTAGCTTTCGCAGGTATCTTTTATGATTATAAAAATGGGTTCCTAACTGGCATCCTTTCTGAGCCAGCGTCGTATTGGAGTTACGACGACGGTGCCACCTGTGTATTTATTGTGGCGATTGGGATCTTGTTTTTATATTGTATGTATGCTGTGGATTCTATACAAGGTTTAGTACAAATTTTGTATTTGGCAAAAAACTATTTTATAGAGGAAACTCTGTTGGATTTTCAGTAGAGTTTTTGGTCTGTCACATGTCTCATTCTAAATTATCATCTGTATCAAACAATCCATTCGGAATATAATTATAACAAATAACGATCTTGTCAAATCTCATAGACGACATCATATCATATGATCCGATATCACATCACATAATCACGACCGTCAACACATCCACCTGGGATACATACTATCGTTCGGATAAAAAATTATAATATCATATGCTGAAATCAAAGGAACACCGGAACCAAATTACATAATCAAAACATGTTTCTAGTTTTACATATATCCATATGTACAAGACAATTCTATCGTCCAATTTGTAGGCCAATTGACATATCTCAAATCATAGTCCACGCATACAAAAATATAAAACATGCACGAAATTGAAGAACCAAAGATTATTAGATTAACGTGAGGAAGGGTTACCATCGTCTAATAACCATGACTATATCAGCTGCAATTTAAGCCAGCAACTCAAGGCCTGACTGCGTTTTAGGTCAACAGCTCAAGACCATCTATATATTTTGTCTCCCATAAATTAGAAACTTGCTCGCTATATTTTACCATCCGTAACTTTGAGTGTAATATCAAATTTAGTTAAATATTAAGATTTTTAAATATATTAAATTTTATTAATTTCTTACAATTATTCTCATTTAAATACACAGTAGGGTAGGTCAACTATAATATGCCTCAACTTTTCTACTAGAGGAAGGGAGCCACATATCAGATATGTTTCTATTAGAACTATGCCTCCCCATCAGGAGTAGTACCATACAAATCTCATACCCAGGATCACAAAATGACCCACCAAGATCACAAACTGCCTCGTCCCCGGTAGCATGCGTGTGGATTGATGCAATGCCTAGTTCATGGTCCCATAATATATAGATACACAAATATACATATATATGTCGTCCAGATATCCACAAATCATAAAATCCTTCAAAATCACAAATATTCATGAAAACCCACCAAACAACCAATAAAATATGCATGCATGTACATAATAAACAAATTAGTGTTTATAAAAATACATGCATGTTAGTAAAATTTTTAAACAGTTGCCAAAACATATCAGAAATTAAATCAAACTAAGGATAGAGTTAGAGGATACTTGCCTTAACCTTATATTTCGTAGATCAGAAGAAATGATGCTCTGAAATACCTGAATCGCACGTTTCTCTCTCCAGCCGCACCTTTTCTCTCTCTACCAACGTGCCCCAACGAGCTCTCTCTTCCCTCGCCACGCGCGCTGCTGTTGCTTCTCTCTCTCCTCACATTGCCGCCCCACCTTCACCCGCGTCGTGCCGCCTTCTCTCTTCTCTCCTCCCTCTCCTCTTTGTGGCCGAAACCTTCTCCCTCTCCCTCTTCGTTTCTCTCCTACTCTTTCTTTTCCTTTTCCCTGCTTCACTATGCCCGATTCCCCTTCTATTATTATTATTATTATTATTATTATTATTATTATTGTTATTATTATTATTATATTTTATATTTTTTTGTTTATTCTTTTCCTTTTCTCTTTTATTATCCTAACCGACACTCAGCACTAGCA
>JAOVVI020008749.1:0-14016 GCA_028571085.2 Nepenthes alata
TAGGGGATAATCCTTCAGTAAACTCCCTTTCTTAATGGAGTACATGAACTTCTTAATGCGACCCTCATAAAAAAAGTAACTTTATCAAATGAGGAATCCAAGGTTTAGGATGTGTCTTTCTAATCTGGATGTATAGTTCGCAATACTATGACTCTGTTTTGTGAATGTGGCATTTAGCTTGTCAACGTAGCACTGTTAAACGGCCCAACCCCTTTTTTTGGGCCGCCGGCATGTGAATGTGTCATGCTGGAACGGTGTGGGGCAAAATGTTTCAGCCTAGCATGGCACATTGCCCGCTTGTGCTATGCTAGGCGTGCCTTTGGACCGTGCTGGTTTAGGGATGATTCTAATATAAAAAATAAAAAATATACAAAAAATACAATTGTATAAAGTATTATAAAAAAAATGCATCACATTTTATTTATTTCATCAAATATTATTAATATTATAATTTATAAAAAGTAAAAAAAAAATACGTCTAATAATAATTCACTTCTTTTTAAATTTCACTCATATCTCTATTACTATAGTTTCTAGAGTCATCATCTTTATTGGAACTCAAAGTGATTGGATTTTTGACATAATTTTTACTATCTAACCAATTTTTAAAAATGATGCACATTTTTATTCTCATTAGTATTGTCATACTTCTTTTTTTTGTCAACTATTCGACCCTAGTTGTTGAAAGTTGAATCTGATGATATTGTATTGGCTGGTGGAATTAAGAGACCTTATGTCATTGATGCAAGTACGGGATATGTGTAGTTATAAATTTTTCACCAATTTAAAATTTTGAACTCTGATATGCTATGTATGAATACAAGTGGTAAAGAAGATTAATTGATATTGTATTTTTACTAACCAGTTGTATTTTATGTCAAGTCCACCCTAAATAAAGTAAATTTTGTCAACCACCTTTATTATCGCTACTACTTGCTTCTGTTGTTGGACAGAAAGGTTTTGATATTAACTATAGTGCATACAAGTTGTACATTGTATGTAGCTTGTGATGGACATGGGCTTTTATTTCTTCTATGTTGTTAATCATTCCCATGTTGGCATATAATTCCTCAAGATAGATATACACCCTATGTAAATTTATGCAAGGGTTTATACTTGTGGTGAGACAAGTTAGCATTAAAGAATTTCTTCAATATTTAATTTTTTTTTAAAAAAAATTGTTAAATATAATATTAGCTAATATGCTATTTTTAACAATTATATTTACCTCCATCATTAGTATTATGTGGCAAAAATCATAATCATCCTGATAAAGCACAAAATTGTTAGTAAATGACAACAATTAACTCAATGATAGATTTTGGATAATATAATGGATACCTACAAACTCGTTAGTGGGATATTGGGATATCTTCCATCTAGCATCCGTAATTAACTAGGTTATTGGGATATTTTCGTTGTGAAAGATAGTTAAAAAAAAAGGGAAGGATACATAGTTTTGAGCATCTCGTAAGTCAAGTCCATTGTGTTATACAATCAATCTTTATATTCTTGTAATTGAATTGATTATGTTAGTCTCACATTTTGAATTCCTGCTCATAAAAAAAAGATTTTTTAATAAATACAATATCATTATTTATTTTCTCCACATAAGGAGAAATAAACCGTGGAATATCATTAATACAAAGGTTCATAATATGACATGTACATTTTGTATGAATAATTTATTATTTAAATTTAAAAAATAACTATTTAAATAAAAAATAATAGAATTATTATTCAAAGTGATGGGTATGCCGTAAAATGGGCTGGCCCAAGGTCAATGGAGGCCCAAAACGGCCTGCTGGATGGTCAACTAAAAAACGGCCCAACTGGAGACGCAGGCCAAAACCCTGAAAGGCTCAAAACGGTTAAAGCCAGCATGACCGTCCAGCCCTCACCAGATGGCCTACTCACGTACAGACGGTCAACTCGAGCGTTGACCAGATGTATTGTAGCGGCAGGCCTAACCAAGGCATTTTACGGGCCTGGCCCACTTGAGCCCACGATCCATCAGACCGCCAACAACGGCTCTTCTAGCATCTTTCACGATCTCAACCGGCATTCAAAATATACATTGACAAAATCAGCGCCCTTCCTATAAGGAAGGCACCAGATTTTTCCAATCTCCTGCCAACTGGGGGTCTTCAACGGTAAAATACACAGAAGGAATGTGAGCAATTTGGAAAGTCGCTGACTGCCGTGGAAGGAAGCTATCTCAGTCAGTTTGGCAACTGGCGCCGTCTCTGGAAGGAAGGTCGACCTAAATAACGCAGGGGATCACGCCTTCCAATCAGGAGAGATCACCTTGTCAACCTTTAAGTAAATCCTAGAATTCTCATTCAAGAGAGGTTCTGACTTACGCGTTCTTACTGACAGACAAAAAGCCCTTACATGCAATCTCTTACGGACACAGATCAACTCTTATAGTCAAGTTCTCACATACACGAGTTCTTGTTTACAGAGAAGATCTTACAGACAAACTTTACGTTCACAGGCTTACTTACGCAAGCCCTTACTGAGAAAGGCATCCACGAACACTTACAGAGTACTGGACAGAGGCCCATCATCTCTTCCACTCTTCTAGGCGTTCGTCCTCCAAATCCCGCCAAAGGCCTCCAGCCTCCTGAAGACCTAATCGGCTTCCCGAGAGTTGTTTCCGGAAGCTTTCACGCTTTTGGAACTTCGCTTCCTCACGCTCTCTATGAGTAGGAAGCGATTGCTCACGTCCTCGACAAGCCAGCACTCTTGATCGATCAACTCACTCACTTTCTCTCGCTTTTCAGTTTACCTTCCCTGATTTAGAAGGCTTTGCTGACTTGAGCGTGAGAGTATTTTCGGTGGGACAACCTCCCACTGACACACTGACTTCTTATTCGTTTTAGTGGTGTGCAGAATTCAAACTTAGTAAACGGAGCCGGTTCAAACAATCCAGACGAATCCGAATCTGTTCGAAGTCGGATCTAGGTACGCATACAAACTATTGTTAAAAGTAATATAAAAAAATTTATTAAATATTTTATATTCATTTATAATAGTTTTAATTACTTTAGAAATTGCAAAAGTAATATGTGAATGATTAAAACATTTAAAACAAATAATACTTTTTTGTAATTCTCAATTCTCAAAAATTCAATATATGATAATACAATTATAATATAAGTCATTATGTAATAACCATATATAACTAATTAAAAAAATATTAAATATTACTTTTTTTAATTCTAAAATTAATCTTGTTTAAATTGTAAAAAAAAGGCAGATAGCTTCATCTTTAATGTATGTTGGGAAATTTTTTTTATTTTGATTGTAAGCACTTCCACACGTAATTTCAAGCTTATAGTGTTCTGCTATGAAAAAACGACTCTCCGAGTAAATTGTATATTATGTCAGTTTTTTTAACTTTTGATTGTACTAAAAAACTCATAGCCCTACATTAACTATTGTTGCGTCCACGTATTCTGGCCGCCGTACAACCGAGTCCGAGTCCTCTTTCTGAGCTCTTGGACGGACGGAATAATGCAACACAAGATGAATCGTTAAGTTTGACGAGAATAATATTTCGGAAAGAAAAAGGGAACGAGGGCACAGGGCACGAGAACTTTACTTGAAAAATCCCTTTTTCAATAAAGGGGAGAAAAACCACGGTGATGGACACTAGGCCCGAGAGGTTCTATTGTTCTGAAAAATAGGGTACTACTGGGTACTGTGGCACTATTTGTTGCCACAGAGAGTTACAAGGCATGAGGTCAAGTTCTCACTTCTCTTTTCAACTTTTCTTTCTCTTGGAAGCTGTTTACAGTATGAGTGCAAATGAAAAATGTTGGAATCCCCTTTTTGTTGCTTGAATGGGGCATTTATAGAGAAGAATCATGCCGTTGGTATGGGGACACGTGACGTTGGCGTGTGCAAGGATGCCTGTCACCTACCTTGCTGATGTGGCGTGTCAGCGACGCCTGACACCAACTCTACAGTTCCGGCGTTTCAGGTGCCATTAGAGTCATCATGATGGCACATGCTCTGAGCGTCGTGATTTACTCGGGGGTGGCGTGTTACAGAGAACGCATGCTCCTTGGTAACAGTGAATCATCTGAGCTGGCACGCTCGATCAACTTGGACCCTTTTTCCCTTATTCGGAGGGCGCAGAGGCGACGAGATTGTCCTCGTCCTCAAAAAGCCCTATGGGTCTTTGCATGGTCCTCAGGCTTATTGCGTTTTGCTCTCGGACGTTTTGCTTGCTAAAGATCCTTGGGATTTCGTTGGTGACGTCAGCCCCTCAGCGTCCTCGTGCCTATTTGGTCAAATTGGTCTCTCGGACTATTGCCGCCATTTGGGCTTCTTGGGATGCTAGCCCAGGTTCTCGGGCTTCTAATGCCAACTTAACCTCTTGGGCTAAGTTGGGCTTTTGGGCCTCTTGGGCCAGATTATCCTCGTAGTCTTCTTGGTCCGTAGTCATGGCTTTGGGCCTTCCTTTTTGGGCCTTGTGTGTCAGGACCCACCATTAGCCCCCCATTTCAAATGGTTCAAGGGCTCCAACCATTTGACATGTCCTAAAAGCGTTCTTCTATTGTGACAGTTCACGAGCGCTGCGTCTTGCTGATGGGAGCTACCTTTTATTCATCCGAGACCTTCTTACCAGTCTGAGACCCAGCTCTCACTGCTGTTTTGCTTTCCTGCAGGGCATTAAATGCGTCACTTGATTGAGGTGACATCACCTTGGGAAGCCAAAGCCCACGTCCGCCCCCTGTGTATGGGTTACTGACGCGTGGCAAGGGCATGATGAGGGCGCTAATTTTTATTTTGAATTTCCTTTAAGTTACCTCTTTCGTTCCCATTTCTTTCCCTCTTCACTTCTGCATTTCCCTATCGTTTCTCTCGTTCTCTAAAATCCTTTGTCGTCATTCCCCTTCCTTTTCTGTCGCAGAGATATTGCCTCAGTTGCCATGGCTCCAGGCATTAAATAAATTGCTTTCTCTCTCACCCTCAAGGATCTTGAACAGATTAGGGTGAAGAATAGCATCCCCGACTCTATTGCGATGGTGGTTCCAGGAGCCAGTGAGAGAGCCTGCAGTCCACCGGATGGCTTCATCGCCGTTTATGAAGTCCACCTTAAAGGAGGGCTTCGCTTCCCTGTTCCACTGGAGCTCTATCATATGATGAGAGAGCTAGCCGTCCCATTCGCCAGGCTCCAGCCGAACGCTGTCAGGTATCTGGTCTCTCTCTGCGTATTTGCACGCTGCCACCATAACGTTCTTGAGGTAGCCATGATGAAAGTCATGTTTTGTTTTACCCACAATCTTGACTGGGTTACCATGACTCCTCGTCTGAAGTTTGCTGTGATGAGCGGAGGAAACCCGGATTTCACAAAAAGGTGGAAAGATAATTTTTTCTTTCTGGGCATCCGAGAGAACAGGGAGCTCTCGTCACATGGGAAAACATGGCGAGCAAACATTGCTCGGATGCTACAGCTGAGGAGAGGGAAATAGCTAAGGTGGTCACAGACTTGGTGATGGTCAACATTGGCAGTTTTAACGTTGTGAAGAGAAATAATTGGTTGTCGCCTGAGAAGCTGGCGGAGGCCAAGTGGGTGACAATGTCCAGGGACTCCACTGCTGTTGTGGATGCGAAGAAGACGAATAAGAGATTGAGAAAAAAAGGGACTTCCCTTACTATTCAGGATCCATCCAAGAAGCTGCAGAAGAGTCCATGGACTGAGACCTCGGAAGATCCACTACATATCATTGATCAGTCCTCGTCCGGATATGATACTATTGTCATTGTGCCTTTGGTCAAGAGGGCTCGGAGTTTATTTGTCGGACCTTTTGCAGGGCCTGAGGCTGCAGGCCCTTCTTCTTTTGCTACCGAGACCAAGGGTGGGGTCACGGACTTTCCTGCGGGTCCGTCTGAGGACCCGATTGTTTTTCAACCATCGAAGGAGATTGGAGTCCATCTAGGCGAGGAGGCGGCTATGGCTGCGACCGCTCCCGCCTTAGAAGCTGTTGACGCTAGGGAATCTCGTGGGATGGAGTCAACCATCGTTGCCCTTGCCAAGGACATTTTTGATATTCTTAGTGGCGACGAGGTTGAGGTCGCGAACTTAGAGCTCTAGGAAGCTACTGGACCCTTGGAAGCTGCTGGGTCCTCAAAAGCTGTTGGGACTTTGAATGCTGTGGAGCCCCCTGTCCCTGAAGTCCCTACGTCCGAGGTCACTTTTGATGTTCCTGCGGCGCCTGCGGGTGAGCCATAGGAGCCCGCTGTCCCAGGGGAGCGTGGCCAAAGTCATGACCCTCTGGTCTCTAAGGTACTTCAACGTTTTTCCTTCTGCCTTGCTTCCTGTTACCTGTGCCTTAACTGACTTGCATATTTTTTGCAGCTTTAGGATCTGGCCGGGAGCCTTAGTCAGTTGGTTGACGAGGTTGCCCAGTCTCATTTGGAGATGGAGTCTTTGAGGGCTGCTCGAGAGGACAACCAATGACTGCAGGTGGAGCTTGCTGAGGCTACTATAAAGAACGTCTCTTTCGAGGAAACCCTAAGGCTTCAACAAGCCCAGTACAGATTCCTTCGAGAGAGGAACCTCCAGCTGGTGAGGGCGTCGGTGAGGGCCACGGATATAGCACCGCTATTGGAAACCAAGTTTTGGGACGGCATTCACTTGTGCCGTCGGCTGATGCGGCTGTTGTTTCTGCGGTTCCCCACCGCCGTGTTCGATCCTTGGAATGCGAGCACCGCATGCCCCGAGGATGTATACGGTATTGCAGGGAGGCGATTCCCTGGGTCCTCACATCCGAGTCCTTCTGGGGTTCATTGCCCCTCAGATCAGCTGGGGAGTTCGAGCCGTGCAGAGGCCTCTCCTCTTCAAGAAGAAGGGCAACCCGGGGCCATTCCTCCACACGGTCCCGCTGAAACCTAGCTTCTTTCTCTTTTTTTTTTACATTGTACATTGTACATGAATAAAACGGATATTCAATTTTAGTGCCAGTGTCTGATTTCTCTTTCTTGACTTCTGGAGTATCTTTGTCATGACGTTAAACAAGTTGGTCTCGCGCCCAACTATCGTCCGAGTTCTTTGTCATGCGACCTATCGGGCCACTCGGACGAATGTAAGCCTTGAATACGACCTCTTGGGCAGCTCGGACGAATCCGAGTTTTCTAGAATATGACCTCTCAGGCCGCTCAGACGGATCCGAGTTTTTGGTGTATGACCTCTTGGGTCGCTTGGACGGATCCAAATTTTTGGAATATGATCTCTCGATCTACTCGGACGGATCCGAGTTTTCCCCCCGCCCTTTGGTTTTGTTTTTGAGGGGTGAGAGGGCCATCTCACCTAAGGACGGCCTAAGTTTGGTAGATTACCTCGATAGCGGGTGATCCGTTTATCATTGGTAGTATCTCTTGAGGTACATGGCGTTCTAAGTCCGGGGCACCGGCTTGTCCTCTTGGGTGCACAGATTGTAGGCCCCGCCCCGAAGGATGGCAGAGACCAAAAATAGTCCCTCCCAATTCGAGGAGAGCTTATTTCTGCCGGCGTTTTCCCCCGTGGCCTCCACGCTCTTTAGCACCAAATCCCCAACCTCGAACTGCCACGCCTTTACCTTCTTATTGTAGTAGCGGGCAACTCGCCGCTGGTACGCCGCTACCCTTAGCTTGGCCCGGTCGCCGACCTCCTCTAGCAAGTCAAGGCTTTCCTGGAGTCTTTGACTGTTGTCAGTCGTGCTGAAGCATCGAACCTGCGAACTCATGAGGCCCACTTCTGTTGGAATGATAGTCTCGACCCCGTACCAGAAATTGAAGGGAGTCTCCAGTGTGGGTTCTCTGGGCATCGTCCTGTATGACCAGAGGACCGAGGGCTGCTCGTGTACCCATGAGCCCTCGGAACACTCCAGCTTGGTCTTGAGCCCGTGTAAGATTTTGCGATTTGTTACCTCCACTTGTCTGTTGGCTGGGGGGTACGCGACTGACGTATGCACCAAGTTGATCTTTAGGATGGTGCAGTACCTAGTGAACTGTTTCCCGATGAACTACGTCCCGTTGTCAATTACGAAGCACTCTGGGATCCCGAATCTGCACACGATGTTCTGCCGGAGGAACTCTGTGGAATTTTGCTCTGTTATCCTTGCTAGCGGTACTGCATCCACCCATTTGGTGAAGTAATCTATCCCAACGATCAGAAACTTCCTCTGTCAGGGCGTGAGGGATTCGAGGATGTTGAGCCCCACTAGACGAACGGCCACAGAGATTTGAGTGCCCGGAGATCTGTGTGGGGGCGATGGCTCACGTTGCTATGGAGTTGGCAGTTCTCACATTTACGCATGAAGTCCATGGCGTCGTACTTCATTGTTAGCCAGTAGTATCCCTGCCTCATGAGCTTGAAGGCAAGGTTCTTCCCCCCGATGTGGGACCCGCATATCTCGAGTTGTACCTCCTAGAGGGCGTACTCAGCCACATCGGCGGTAAGACACCTTAGGTAAGGGGCTGAGAAGCCTCGCCGGTACAGATGGCCGTCCATGATCGTGTACCATCCCATTGTCTTTTTTACCTTCTTGGCCTCATTTGGATCCTCAGGTAATGTGTCGTCGGATAAATACCGTAGATAAGGAGTCATCCAGGTGTTGCCATTTGACACTTGCATTATCCCTGGTTCGGGGTCTTCGATGCTGGATTTGTTTAGGACTTCACGCATTCCTCCATCAAACTGTTCCGTATCTCCCGAAGCTGTAGCCCTTACCAGCATGTCAACCTTGGTGTTTTCTTCCCTCGGGATGTGGACAAACTCGGCTGCCTCGAAGCCTTGATTGTCGACCACCTTACTACATCAGCACATTTTCTAGCCATTCGGGTGACTTATTTGAGGGATTGCTTAGCCTGGATGTATATTAATGAGATAGTGCGATTACATGGAGTTTCGACAACCATTTTGTTTGATTGAGACTCGAGGTTTGTCTCAAAGTTTTGGGAGAGTTTGCACCGTGAATTGGCGACAGATTTGAAGTTTAGTACAACTTACACCCGCAGACGAATGAATAGTCTGAGCAAACCATCCAAATTTTTGAGGATATTCTAAGGGACTAGGTGATGGAATTGGGAGGCAATTGGGATAATCATTTGGTCTTAGCGGAATTTGTATATAATAATAGTTATTAGACGAGTATTGAAATGGCCCCCTTTGAAACTCTATATAGAAGGAAGTGCCGCTCACCTATTCATTGGGAGGAGACGGGTGATAGACAGCTTATGGGGCTGGAGATCGTTAAAGAGACCTCTGATATTATCAAGATGATGCATGAGAAATTAAAGATAGCTCAGAACTAGCAAAAGAGCTATGCCAATCGGAGAAGGTCGAAATTGAGATTCGAAGTTGGAGATTTTGTATTCTTGAAGGTATCGTCATCAAAGGGCGTATCTAGATTTGGGGTTTGAGAAAAGTTAAAACTGAGGTTTATTGGCCCATTTGAGATTTTAGAAAAAGTTGGGGAGGTGGTCTATCGATTGGCCTTGCCACCGACCTTAGGAGAGGTGCATAATGTTTTCCACATATCGATATTTCAGAAGTATGTTTATGATCCCACTTATGTTATTGATTTTGAGCCTCTATCGATCAACGAAGACTTGTTTTATGTTCAGGAGCCGGTGCAAATTTTGGATCGTAGAGACCCAGTACTTCAACGAAGATGATCCCTTTGGTCAAGGTCTTATAAAAGAACCATGCTATGGAAGATGCCACGTCGGAAAAGGAGGATGAGATCGAGGAGGAGTACCCACATTTATTTCAAGGTATGTGTATTTGTTTAAGTCTTTCTCATCCGAGTCCCTACAAGTTATTAATTACTCTCCAATCTGAAAGTGTTAGAAACAGGAAAGGTTATAAACATAAAGCTTAACAAGTATCAATACATATAATAATAAATACATGGTCAATAAAATAAATAAAGGGACAAAAACAATAAACATGCTCAAAGTATAAATATAAATATAAATATCAAAAGTCCAAACATATCGAACATTCAAATGTATCTAATATCTAAATATAATTTTATAGACAAAATATGTAACCTATACACGAATGCTAAATAGTTTAAATGTATAAAATCATCCAAAAATTAGATAAATCTAATATCAAAAAATAGCCAAAAGTCCAATGTCTAAAATTACATAAATCTAATATCAATCAAAATCAACGAGTATGAAAAGTTAAACGTCTTAAATATTAAATCATATGTATGTAAAATCTCAAAAATCTAAAACATATTAAAATTTTAAAATCTGTAATTAAAATACAAATTTTAACAAAAAAGTTACATGTACTCAAAATAATATTATGCCAAAAACAATTATTTAGAACTATTGGTAGTCCATTTACATTACTCCATATATATTGGGTTAAATGCTACTTTTTTTTATCATCCGTGAAAGTAGGTATATTTCTTAAGTTTGTCTAATTATATTAGATATCTAATATATTATTTTGTTAAATTTCTTACAATAGTTTAAAAAAAATACCAAATCAATGAACTTTATAATAATAAAAAACTCAAATCTTTTCCTCTATGTAAAAAAAGAGTATAAAATTTTACTCTATAAAAAGTAAAATAATAAAATTGAATCTAATTTGAAATACATGCTTGGGCCATTACTTGTAAAGCCTAAATGTATAACTTTTAAATTTTTATTCCACAAATATTTATATATATATGAATATAAAACTTTAAATATCCACTTATTTTACATAAATTAGACAAAATTCTTAAATATATAGTAAAGTCTAAATAAAGTATCAAAACTTTTGATAAAAATAACATGTGTATAATAATATTTAAAATGAAAAAAAATTAAAAGGGCACAGGCATATATATTAAAACAAAAAATATAAACTAAATTAAAGGATTCGAAAAATAAACCAAAGAATAAATTTTAGAATATTTGTATTAATCATATAATCTAACAAATCTAACTTTCATGGGCTCCAAAATCTCCATTATTCTCTTCCTCTTCTTCTCCTCAGCTTTTTCTCTCTCCTCTCATTTCCTTCCTACAAAAATGCCTTGGACAGTAGGCACAGGTCTTACATAATTAAATCAGCACACAAGCACCCAACAGATGCACATTAAGCACCACTTACAACCCTCAAGTGTGGTTCATGCACCAACAATTTTATTCAAATTGCGCACTAGCGCTATATAGGTACACATTAAGTACCACAAATCTACCATAAATGCACATGAGTATTTCAAAGGCGTATATCAGACATACGGCTTTTACCTCAAACACACACAAGAGTCAAGCATCTTTCATGTGCGGATCTAATCTCTCAAAAATTAAGTTTCTTCTTAATATATATTATGAAATTAATTCTAAATTAACCTAAATTTAAATTAATGATATCATAATTTAATAACAAAAAATTGGGCACTACATAATGTTTCATTTGGTCATGAAGCATCCTAATCATAGTAGTCATCTATCCTTATCTAGATCACCATATTGTTAAGGAGGGCTACAATCATAGGGGCTTGAGTCCGATCTACTTAAGTGACAAAGGACTCTAGTCCATATTGTAGGTGTTGTGTTCAGGGATTCCAGTCGTTTATCCACGAAGGCATGCAGACTCTGCGTGATCGTGGACGGATAAAAATCGGCAACACAAAAATGAGTGAGGTATGTGCTGTATCAACTGAGTACGAGGACACTGATAAAGTACGTTGAATTTACGTGGGAAACCCCGTTATGTAATAGGGGAAAAAACCACGGGACCATGCCAAAAAGACCGAGAGATTTCACTATAGCAATGAAGAATTACAACGAGACTGGGGCACCGTTTTCTCCTTCTTGGATTACAGTCTGAGAACACTGCCTCTCTTCTCTTTTTTTTCTTTCTCTGAGCTTTATTACATTTCAGCTTACGTGATTATGTGAAAAAATTCAAGAGTCCCCTTTTTCACGCCTAAGAGGGGTATTTATAAAGAGAGAATTATTCCGTTGGGATAGTGACACGTGACACCTGGCGTGTCAAGCCGCCTGCCATCGACTCTGCAGGCGTACTGTGACAAGGACAACTATCACAGTCTACAGATACGGCGTGCAGGGGTGCCTGCAGCGCATATACGGCATGTCAGAGGTGCCAGCCATGTGAATCTGGCGTATCAGAAGCCGTTGGATCCTCCACGTCAGCCTCGTGCTCCACAAGTCATCCAAGCTAGAGTCCTTGGTTATTTATATCTCTTATCCTAAAGGTGCAAGCATGTTGAATATGTCTTTGTCGAAAGCCGTACACGTCCTTTGCTTGTCGTGCCAAGTTCTCAAACAAATCTTCCTTTCCGCTATTCTTGATTTTATGGATGATTAGGGTTCATTTAGCCGTTTGGGCCGGGCTTTGGCTGTGTGGGCCTCTTGAGCCATCTCCTCTCCATGGTCCCAAAGTCGTGGTCTGGGCCTTGGGTTCTGGAACCCATCATAAGCCCCCCATGTCAAAAGGTTCGAGGACTCAGCCTTTTGACATGTCTTCTGAGTATCCCTTTTGTCATGAACCCAAACCAAGCAGGTCAATTTAAAACACATAATTATAATTTCTAAAATCTAAACTCTAAATTAATTTTAAAATAAATAATACTAAATCCCAAAATTTGGGTGTGACAAATTAAAATATATACTCAACAAAATTAAAATCCTCACAGGACCTCATCGAACAACCGTCCGAATAAAATAAATACGACCTGCTCTACAATCATCGTAAGGGAGGTAATGATCCGACCCAAAAATCATAATCAAACATAACAAAATATTTTACTATTTCCAACAGATAACAATAGGCCTATAACCGGCCAATTCCATAATCCAAATACACCAAATACCAATATGAACCAAAACAAAACTGAAACTCACCAAATCGGACGAATCTCTGACCGATCATCTTTACTCATGCACTGCATCCGAACCTTATACTCTGAAGGGACAAAACAGAAAAATGAGCCTAATGCCCAGCAAGTATCACGTTTAGTCCAAATGAGTCCAATAAATCAGAGAGAATGTTAAGTGGGTGAAAATCCGATCAAATTCTAATAGAAATCCAAATCAAATTTCAGAATAAATCCAAATCGAATTTTCAGATAAATCCAAATCGCCGATAAGACAAAAATTCCAATCAAAATCCAAGATCCAAATTCCAAAATTCAATGGTAGTCTCGTACTCAAATCAAATATCCAAATCCAAACAAATGTCTAAATTTTCAAAATAGTCATCGTCGAGACGTATATATGTATATATAAAGATATATATAATCAAAACCGAGGTGCTCCGAACCAATTTCAAAACCGATGTCGATCCAAGTCTAAATCTGAGTCCGAGTCCAAGTCGAAATCCAATGCCCGATCAGCTTGTGATCTGGGGAAGAATTCAATAGTTGGATGATCCAATAGCGCGCGCAGAGACCGAAGCAGCACCGCGACAGATATTCCAAAGGTTCGAATCAAAACATATAATCAAAATCATTTGTACGAGACATACCAGGCCCAATTATAGGCAAAAATCGGTGAATCTTAAATCCAAGTCTAAAATCCATATCAAAATCAAAGTCCAATACCAATTGATGTAAAAATACAAATTATGCACCGAATTTGAGTTCTCATTATTAAAAGACTAGCTTGAGGAAGGGTTACACATAATCCCGATAACCTTAGGCCAAAATTCATGTACTGTATACCCATAGATAAGGTTGCTCACTATCTTTTGCCACCCGCGGCTTTTGGGTGCATTCCTCAAACTTGTCAGATATATTAGGACGTCTAAATATATTCTAAGGTCAAGTCAAATCATCTAAATAAAAAATGTCACTACTCCAAGCCTTTCCTGCCGGCGAAAAGGGATTTCTAAATAATAAAATAATCTCCCCGTCCGGAGCTAGCCAGAATCCAATTTTCAAATCTAAATGTAGTGACCACTACCCGACACGTGCATGTGAAAATGCACGGCCAATGCAAATTTTGTGTACATTTTTATATAAATATATTAATATAAAAATATAC
>JAOVVI020008750.1:0-14016 GCA_028571085.2 Nepenthes alata
CTTCGAGACTCATCTATATTTGATTGTAATCTGAGTACGCATCCATGAAACTTAGAAACTCATGGTCGGACGTTGAGTCTACAAGCAAATTAATCCTCGAGAGTGGGAAGCTATCCTTGAGGCACACTTTATTGACATCTGTGAAGTTTATACACATCCTCCACTTTCCGATATTTTTTTTACCATCACAACGTTGGACAACCGGTTTGGGTAGTGTACCTACCTTATGAATCCCACATGCAGAAGCTTCTTTACCTCCTCCCAGATTGCCACCAGTTTTTTTACCAAATAGTTCCTCCTCTTTTACCTTACGACCTTATGACTGGAATCTAGGCCCAATTCATAGATCATTATCCCAGTCAGTATCCCTGGCATGTCACTCGAAGTCCAAGCAAAGACGTCTGAGTTCTTCTGCAAGAAGCAAATAAGCTGGTCTCGAGAGGCTTGAGGCAGAGAACTTCCTATCTGGACAGCATTTTCTAAATTCTAGGATTCAGAGGGATTCGATCGATGGCTTCTCCAGACTCGACTTGTTACAATGTCGTCTCATCATGAAAGTCTAAGTCTTCCATGGGCTGAGGAAGAGGAGTTCGGGTGATCTGTGATAGGTAGCAAGTCCATCCGACAGTTTGATCCCTCAGGACCTCTCCAATCTCGTATGGTGTCGAAAACTTCATCTTTAAATGTGGGATCGAGGTCACTGTCCCGAAGGTGGCCAGGCAAGGGCGTCCAAGGATCGCGTTATAGACTAAGAGCAGGTCTACTACCAAGAAGGAATTGGTCTTTGACAATGTCCTTGGATGGGTCCCTAACATGACCTCAAGTTGGATGACTCCATACACCGACACTGGCTCGTTGTCCAGCCCATATAGGGGTTCTTTAATTACGGTCATTTGGCATATTTTGAGCCCTAATTTAAAGAAAGTATCGAGATAGAGAATATTGTGTGAGCTTTCATTATCAATAAATACCCACTTTATCTGGTAGTTTAAGCTACTATCAGAAACGAGTATTGTTACAACTAAGGGGTTAGAATAGGGGGATGTTACATAGGACATATCTTCGTTACAAAACCTAATGACCCCATCTCTAGATTATACCATAAGTTTCTTATTCTTCGCTGTTGGATCCTTCCGAGCGCCACCTTTGACTTAGCGGGTGGAAATCATATTGACCATCCCCGTGGCCACTCTGCCTCTTGGCTGGTTAGCCTCTCCTACTTTCGCTATTTCGAACGATTGTCCGGGACTTTATAGGAAGCGGTTAAGGTGACCTCTCTTAATTAGCTCCTCAATTTTCTTCTGTAATGTCCTGCAATCCTCGGTACTATGGCCTCCACAATGGTGGTAGTGACAGTATTTAAACTGGTCACCACCTTCTGGATTCTTCAGCGCCTTGGGTCATTTTTGAAACTTCTCATCCCGAATTTGCATTAGAATGTTGGTATGCAAGTCGTTCAAGGGAGTAAGGTTGGTGGGCATGTATTCCCTGTGGATGCTCTGCTCGGACTTCTGGTGCTTCCTAGGTGCCCAGGATCCATGTCGGTCTTCGTGCCTCCTTTTTTCGTCAATTGTCCTCGGATGGAGGCTCTTTACCTGGATGGGCCTCTTCGCATCGTTCATTTCTTTGGCCGCAATATAAGCCCTTGCTATGCTCTCGACCTCTCTGAACATATGCGGATCCTTATATACAAGGTGCTTGAAGAAGCTACCTCCCTCCAGTGCGGACAAGAAAGCTGTCAGTTTGACCCCATCGGTCAGCTTTAAGATCTACCTGGCATTGGATATGAAGTGGAATAGAAAATTTTTCAAGCTCTCCCTGGCCCCTTGTTTCACACGAGCAAGGTGCCATGGTTACTTCTCAATCTTCCGGCTAAAAGAAAATTGGGAGAGGAAAGCTTCTGCCAACTCGTTGAATGAATGGATGGAATTCACGGGTAGCCCATAGAACCAGATCCTTGCATCACCCTTGAGAGTCAAGGGGAAGCACTTGTACAATGTTATCTCATCTAAACTCTGGAGGCTCAGATGCTCACGAAAGTGATCCAAGTAATCCATTGTATCTACACTTCTATCGTAGGCATCAAGACTTGGCATTTTGAACTTTGGGGGAAGTGACATCGTCCTAATCTCCATTGTGAACGGAGATCTGCGAAGATCAGCAGCTCCCCCATCAGCATCGCTAAAGACTCGGCGAAATACCTTCTCGAGCTTCTCCTCTGAAAAAGGACTTTTTATCCTAAATTGTACAATTAAGTTTTGACTCCGGTAAAAATAGCGAAAATAATAAAAATTAAATATTCAATATACATAAAAAATATTTATTTCTAAATATCAACAATGCTAACTAGCATGCAAAATATCAACAGGTATAAATAATAATAAAAAGACACAATTTTTGGTGACGAAGAAAAAACTCGATACCCACGGTAATTGAGAAAAATCTTTCGGGCTTCAACGGTCAGGGAAGCAATGCACTATGAAATCAACTTATAGACCGGATGGTAACGACGTGCTAACCTAGACGACTTACTCCCATCTTATGATCCCTACCAAGGAACTCCTTCGATTTGCCCGCGGTAATGGAATTGGACACCTTACGATCTTCACGTCAATCTTTCCTCTTGAGCCACTTGAATTGCCGAATACGATCGGGTCTCCTTCTTCAACGTACTGACGTCTCCAACGAAGGTAGAAGAATGGCAGTGTTTAAACGGTAAAGAGAAAGTGTAGAGAAAACTTGTTAGAATATGAAGCTCAAAATTGTAGCTTTTGATTTTCTCAAATGGAGCAAGACCAATGGAGTATACACAAGTGGGGCACGAGTTTTCATTGAGGTAAGTCCTCAACCCGTACGGGTCTTGCGTAACTTGCTGCCCCGGACGGCTTATAGTCCTCGGGGGGACTTCTTCAAGTGGGGCCGCATCCTGAGTGGCGCGCTCCTGGCTATCACAAACATAGCAAGGGTTTTGCCTCTCTGGGCTTTCCTCCTGTATCTGAGGGCCTAAGCACCCTTGAAGATGCGACGGAGCTTGGATACTCGAGGCAACTTGCATTTGAGGGGCCTTGTGCTGAGCAACTTGTTTGTTGGGGTGTTTCATCCCCTTTCCTTCCTCTGGGACGTCGCAGTTTGAGAGGCCTTGGATGAAGCCTCCTTCATCCGCACGTCCATCTTTGTACAAAGGCTTTGGACGGCCTTGGATATGTCGTCCATTCTCAGCGCCAGTGCCCACACATAAGGATCAGGATGATCCTCTACTCTGACACAGGGTGCAAGGCCGTTGCCGCCTGCGCACGCTTCTCGGATAGGAGCACTAGTCTGTCCTTGAGTGTTTGCCATTTTTTTGAGTTTCTTGGGGAATACGCTAAGCTAACTTTTTGTAACGTTTTCCACAGATAGCGCCAAATGTTGCGTCCTCGGATCCTTACTCTGATAGAGACGAGAATCCGACAGCAACACCAATTAGTACTCGTGCGAAGAGAAATGAGAGAGAGTACGATGACTGATATACAGAGAGTTTTTATATGAAAAACCTTCTCTTGAATGAGAAGGAAAAACCACGAGACTTGGGTCCGAGAGCTACTTGCACTATCTTGTGTTTGGCTACAGAGAGGCTACTGAATGCACTCAAGTACAAGAGGCTGATGATTAAGTGTATGAAAATTCTTAGGAGTTACTCTTACAACACGAGACATCTCTCTTCTCTTTCTCTATTACGACTAATAAGAGTAAATACTGTATTATTTATTTGATAAACAGTTAATGTATTTATAGTGGTTGAGCTTTCCGTTGAGAGGAGTCCACGTGGGGTTGGCGTGTATAGGGGATCCTGCCACCAACTCTGTAAATCCTTTTTACAGTGTTAGGAAGGTTCCGTACACGCCCGCCTGGTGTGATGTTTCTTCCACAGGGTCGCGTACTCTACTGGCCATCATTCTTTTTTGCAATTTGATAGGATTACCCACCAAATCTCTAGCACGCCGACTTTTCAAGCGGGACAGCGTCCGATACCCATCTTACGTCCACTTGTCTAAGTGGACTTTGAGTCCATCGAGTCACGTGAGCCAGCTCTGGTGCTTGAATCTCTTAGGCCTCTGTGACATCAGGACCCAACTCTAAAAAAATGGATCTTAAAGTGGGCATTGGGTATCAGTACCCATCATATCTGAATGTATAGACTTTGGGATACTCTAGTATAATTAGTATTATTCGATACAGAAACTATTCTAATAATCAAGATGATATATTAGAGTTTTGTATTTTTCCTATGAAACCTCTGTGTGTGTTCTGTGACTATTATTTGGATCTGGCCAGATTGTATGAGGGTGGTTATGAGGCGATCAAAAATCATTTTGAGAGTGACAGAGAATCATCAAATGATTGGTAATTTACCCAACTGATGGGCGTAAATATATTAGTCTTAAGTTTGTAGTTGAAAAACATATAATCCTCATAGATTATATCCGCGTGAGTTTCAAAATCTTACTTCGTGATCCTTCATGTTAATGAGTTGTTATAAATTTTTGAGTTCCTTCACAATGTTTCATTCCTATATATTATTATTATTTTTTATACTCGACAATTAGCTCATTTGCTATTTGTTTCATTTTTTTTAATAATAGCTTCCAAGCGGACTAAAGGAGGATAGGATACTGATAGCTCAGTATCAAAGAATCTTGTTACTTCATTTTATTTTTATGGGCTGTGTGCTAGAAACAATTATGCTGTAATATATGTTATAAACTATGTAAGTTTTGTAATAGACTGAGTGACATTGTATAATATTAACTTTATATTTTATAATTTGTATGGGGTCGAATTGTACTTGGTGATATATTTGATCTATGAATTTCTACATTATTATCTGTATGATTGAGATTAGATAATCCAAGTCAGATGATCCCTACAGTCAGGGGCAGATTTTAAGCTTTTGGGTAAATTAATTTCTGATATAACATCGATGTTTTATTATAAGTCGGGTGATCTTAAATTTGATTTCTAAGCTGCAATAGTATAGCATGAAGTGAATATATATACGCTTCTCCGGAAAAGAAAAAAAAAAAACCGAAGCGGTGTGTTCTTTAGGGGATAAAGTCATTCTTGGACTCTCATATAATATCATGAGTTCGTATGAATTTTTCCATAATAATATGGTAATAGATTATGATTGTTCCTTATTCAAGAATTTTTTGTTACAGTTCGTATCGTGCAGGCTACTATTACACCATCAATTTAGCTTGAAATCATGCCCTTCCATCAACACAAACAGGCTAAGAAGCCTGCCGAACTCACCTGCCCGATTTCACTAACCAGTTTCTCTACAATTTGCCCACCAGCCAACATGAAACCTAGAGAACATGCTTTCATTTTTGTATTGTCAAAACAATCAAAATTAGCCAAAACCAAGATAGAAATCCATTAAATAAAAATAACGCTGAAATCGATCAGCTAAATCCCGCTGCTAGAGGGGCTTTTGATTTTAGTTTCAAAACTCAGTCCTAGCTGAAGATCCAAAGACTTACAGCTCTGCATAGGCCTTCTTTGTGTGCATCTACTCGCTTTCGTCAAAGGGAACTGCTGGAATGGCACAAGAGGAGCACGAGGTGAAACGGCATACCAATTCGACGCTTTTGAACCATGAAAAGTCGGGTCTTGGCCAAAGTTGATTAGCGAATCTTCATAGGCTGCAAGCTTGGGAGCATAGCAAGAGGGGCCATAGTGCCGAAGCAGGGGGGCTGCTGGGTGATTAGAGTGTTGTTGAGGTTGATTTGGGAAAGGCTGAAGATAGATGTTGAAGCTTGCCTTCCTGGATTGAAGCTGCAGCCTTTTCTTCTTCATCCTCTCCTTCTTATGGGCATTCTGGTGTCCTCCCAAGGCCTGAGAGTTGGCAAATTCCTTGAAACAGTATTGACATTCGAATTTCTTGTAGTCCGTCTTGGTGATGGAGTTCTTATCTTTCTCGTGTCTCGAAGAAGTTGTGTTTGACGAGCTTACGCTTTCATCTCCTTCACTTGAACCTTTCGGGCATGGATAGAGCTCAAAACCAAACAGCCTCAGCTTCTTTTCAGGACAATCTGATTTAGAAAGACTACCGCATGCTCCATCACAAAGAGGAAGGAGACAAGATGCACTTTTTTCCATCTCTTTGAAGTAAGAAAGAAGACAGGAAATTCCTTTGGAGTTATGAATGAGTGAAATGTTTGGCCCTCCTCTTATATAGCAAATTTGAGCAAATGTGTTGCACAAAGAACTTAAGTTTGTTATCATGATCGGTCACACTAAAAGATAAAATAAATAATAATATAACCATAAATACTTAAAGTTATACTTACGAAAGATATAACAAGATAACGACGTCTAAGTTGATTTAGACACCTAAAACGTATGCACATGAAGCACTTGTGCTTGGTAAGAAAATGTGAGCAATGGTGCTTAGAGAATAAAATTAAAGTAGACCTAGAAAAACTATGTGAAGTAATAAAAAATAATTTAAAATTACTTCTACTATAGATAGATATTAAGCTAAACCGATTAGTATGAAGAAAACAAATTCATATAGCCAAAATCATCAACTAGGAGACAACTTTTTGTTGTTATGGTACACATGCACCAAAGGTCAAACAGAAAAAAAGGAAAAAGAAGTCAGATTAGGGGAGTTCATACAACATTGATTTTTAAGCTTGTTCCATAAAATACAAGATACGCCACTATCTATCCCCAACAAAGAGGATCCATATTGTTTCTCTCTTGACGTGATTAAGAAACATTGAATGTATTGACCACATGAATATAGTAACAAACAATCAAAACTAGTATTCCATAATTAAATATGTGGAGTGCTATTATATCAAACATTACGACAAATGTCAAAAGAAAGACGGCGATGTAATCACCTGGAAAAGGTTCTCTCCAACAATTATCACTGTACTTGATATGGACATAGAAGGAAAAAATATATATATTTTTTTTGACCAACTAACAGCTAGTGGAGACATGTATTGTCATCTATTGAAAGCTTACACAAATCAACATTAAAAAACTCAAGCATCACGCCTCTGGTATGAAGTCCCATCTGCTTCAGGGCACCAACTGATATCTTATTTTATTTGAGTTACTGTAGAATTGTGATTATTCAGCACTAAATGAAACTTCTTTAGAATAATCTAACGCTAAGACACTACAAATATGTCTCGCTTGACAATGATTTGAGAATGCTTCTTTGAAACGGCGAGGGTTGTTTGTTGAATAAAGGAACAATAAGAAGTGGGCAATGATGTAAGCATATATACTAACATGGGTCTTCGTTAAGATCTGGGCATATCTTCTTCGAGCATACACAAGCCAATATTTAATGTCCAAAAGCATACGTTTATTGGCTCAACCAATTATTAATTGAATTTAAGCAAAGAATTTGTGTTGGACAGTTGTTATAGTTGGACCCCATCTTTGTTAGCTTTGGGGAAATGAGAGACAATTAAGATTATGCTGTTTTATTCTATTGCCTCTGATTTCAAATCATCCTTTTGTGGGCTTCTTCGTCCACCAAATGGTTCCCATACTAACCAAAATTTCCAATCGTTCTCTCTCCTTTTTTTCAAGATATTCAAACTGCTTTCTTTGGGAGATGAATTCCAAGTAGCAGTGTTGTCATTAAGCAATTTCATATTATATTAACATCGATTCGAGGCTAATTTAATCAGGATTGGATTATGGTGGCTGGGGTGGGTGGGTCGGTTGAGTGATTGATTGATTGAGTTTATCTCATTTCAGAACTGTATAAGATAGAGGATCACAAAGGTGGCCCTACCAGGAAGCCAACTCAATTCTCCATCCTCTTTCTGTCTATTTCTGTCTCTTTCTGGACAATTCTTATAAACAAATGTTTGCCTAAATTGACTAACACGATAGAACTTAAAAATTGATATTTAGTAGTCATCGTCGCTAGATTAATTTAGGCTGTTTGAGTATTTAAAGAGAACTTCATCAGAGTAAATGAAAAGCAACCCAGAATTATCAACAATTTTATCTACACATATGTTAGACAATTCCCAGTATGCTCCTGTTATTCAGCACAATTCAAATACTACCTCAAGAGGCACACAGTTTTATAATGTAAACATCCGGTAAATGTCATACAAGAATTTTATGTATTCACAGTTTCGCACTATTTGGAAAAGAAGTAAGAAAAAGAGAATAAGTGGAAAAGAGGATGCTTCTTGGAATAAATCTTGTGATCCAGGTCAATTTCACCAAACAAAATGACAAACAAAAGTCCTTGGTTTCTAATTGAATCTGTCAAAAGTTATACTCTAAGACTTTTCCTCAACAAAAAAAAAAAAAAAAGACAACTGATTTAAATAAAGATTGATGATATAAATTACCAATTCGCTTTTCGAAAGATTATACTTTAGTGATACGTCCTAGTCATCCGGAAATCAGCCTAGATCCAACTACGCACCATTAGATTTAAAGGGCTTATCTCCATAACTAAATTCTTTGACTCAATTACCTCTACTAGATGCAGTTTAAATATCCCAAGAGAAATACCGGAATATTACATCAGCTCTCTGACAGTTTCTTCTCATGTTCCACATCCCCTATGGATAGCTTCCCACATCATTTCCTCTGTGTAACTCCTACAACCAACATGTTGACTAATCTATTATGATACACAGGATGGCCCTTTGCAATTTGTTCTTCTGCAGTATCCTGAATCGACAAGTTAGTGTGAGCCTATTGTGCAATTAATACATCATACACAATAAAGGTTGCCATCGGTTAGGTTGGATCGGGTTTGGGCTGACACATTTCATGTAAGGTTGTGGTTCATACCATTTGACTTCTAGCCTAACATGAGTTTACTCAATTTGAACCATTTTGAGTTCAGGCCACTTCAGTTCTCAATTGGCCTTTGGCTGGGCCATTTTCGGTTTCAGGCTACCCCAAGTCAACCTGGCAATTTTATTTGGATCAAAATTCAATTTTTCATGGCTTGTCTATGGTTGAGCATACTAATTACAAACCCAATTACTTAGTTATTAATGAATAGACTTAACCTATCTACTCACAAGTTAAATGCTAACATTTACTTTTAAGTTTAGGCTGCTTCAACTCCTGGTTAGACTGAGTCCAGATATATTTCTATCATGGTAAATTGATATTTAAATTTGCACCACTGGATTAGGGTCCTTACTAGCCAAATCATTTCGTGTTTCATGTCCCTTCAGATTCAGTACGTTTTCAATTTGGGTTGATTTGTGATCAAGTCTGACTGGTTCTAGCCATGTTATTTGATTGCTTTTCCGGGTAGGTTAGGATTGGATCGATTATGGAAATGTTGGGTCAATTTTCTGGGTCAAGCCATGTTACATGCTGGTTTTGCATCTTTTGTCTCATCTTGAGTTGATTCTTTTTACTAAGGATTTCTTTTTGAAATTTTAGGCCTTTTTGGTGCAGGTGATTGTCTTTTTGTTCCTGGGTGTTGCACTAGTGCCCCCAGGCACCTTCTCAATGATTTGCTTATTTACCAATCAAAATATATTTTTACCAACTTGCGACAAAAGAAACTTCCTAAATGATGAAATATCCTAAAAAAACTACCTAAATAATAAAAGAATTAAAGCCAAACTATTCTGTTACTAATCAGGATTGCGTCTACAGGTAGGCTATATGGACTCTTTCCTTCAAACTCCACTGATAGGCTGTATCCTCTACTGGTAGCAGGATCACGTCTTATGGCTTCCTTCAAACGGGTTTTTTGGTATTCCTCTACCTCTTTTATAATAATCCTCTTCCAAACTCAGACATATTCTAACAATTGCATTAAATGGTCTGCTTTTTACATGATCAACGTGATATCCTTCTTCTGAGTTTAAGTAAAACTTTGATTTTGATACTTTTCTGGACATATTTAAAAGGCTTTTTATCCTGAAAATAGATTATGCTATTACTTGAAATTATATACAATTAACATAAATTCACTTAATTTGTGTAATCTAATGGATTTTCTCAAGTATGGGCTAATTGGTTTAGGCTATGCTTAATGGGCTACTAGAGTGAGATTTTGCCTCCACGTGTAAAAAAATTTTACTATTTTTTGAACCAATTACCTTCAATATGAAGAAGTCCTGAAAGTCTATTCAAGACTGGTGGTTAGAGAAAAATTATGGGAACTTTTCGTGCAAGCCACTATAGGGTGGGAGAGTTAGTAGAGCACTAAGAAATCTTGCATTGCTAGGTGCCTTAATGCAATGAGTCATTGGAAGTGGTAGTGGAGGTGGAACATGCATAGCTGCAAGGTTTCCTTAGTACATACTTCTAATTTCTGAGTGGCAAGTAAAGGAGGCTCTTGAAAGTTCTATAAATATATATCATTTGGAGCCTTACATTCCACAACAAAGCCTCGCAACAAAATTAGAGTGAAGGAGAGAAAATTTGAGTGAGTCTTTGAAGGAAGGTGAAACCATCAAGAATAAATCAAGCAAGTATAAATTCATGATTTTCTCTTCTTTGCCTTTTAATTTTATAAGTTTGGAATGAAAAAAATAAAGAATTTATAATGACAACTCTAAAGATCATTTAGCATGTTAGAGTAAGAAAAATCATGCTTGAGAAGTAAAACTCATGTGAAAATTATAATCTAACTAATAGAATTTATGTTGGAAATAGTTTTAACATTATCATCCTTTAAATTGTGGCCGAATGGGCGTTAAGATAAAATTAGGTAATCCATAAATTTGCTACAAGATAAATGAAGATATCATATACAAAAAAAATCTAAGGAAAGCAAGTTTTTATAAGTTAAGTTGCTTATAAATCATAGAGCAATATGGTTTATAAATTTGAAAGAAGACATCACATGAAAATTTTAATGAAATGTTTTGTAATAAAGCATTGCATGATTTATTTAAACAAGTATTTAAGAAATTTTCAAATAATTAACTGGGTTGGGATTTATTGAGAATTTTGATATAAAGACTGAATTGCATGCAAGAAATTCAAAGATAATATCATTGTAAATTATTGGTTAAAATATTAATTAAATTAACTTAAGTAGTAGAAGTAATTTTGGTGATTAAGTTGACATTTTAAAGCTTACGGTGAAAAACATAACCAAACAAATTTTTAGTAAGAAATGTGTCAAAAATAATAACTCCACTTTTAATGTTTAAAAAAGTTCAAGAGAAAATGATGATACAACTAAGGACAAGCAAATCGTACCTTATGGTAAAAAAAAAGATTAAATTAATCATATTGATAAATGGATAATAAAGCAAAAAATTAAAACCATAAAACTGTTAAGTGATGAAAATTTAAAATAAATATCATAAATTTTGGTTAAGTAGCAAAGTTTAGCACTTCAATAAATTGAATAAATTGAAGAAGTCATGGGGAATGAAGCTCAACCCTAGTCTAAATCAAGTTCTACATGTTAATTTGAGGAATATTTAGTCTAAAAATAGAGTTAAGAAATGTTGAAATATGGAAATGATAGAAATTGTTTTGGTGGAAAGAACTAATATTCATTTATTCCTTTGAATAATTAATTGGACTCCTATTCTTCATGGATAAGCAAAAAATAACATATGCGGATACTAACAGTTTTGAAAAATTGAAATCATGGGACCCATATTGTAGACAACCTTGAATGAAGCCCAATTCATTCAACTAATATTATTGTCATATTGATATGTTACTATGCTTACTTGTATTCTTGATATAAACCGTCCCATCAAATTGATGGTTATTTATGAGTTGTATTAAGACATTTATAACTGTGAACATACTCGGACATGGTTGAAAATGTTAACCGATAGGCAATGTATTGGCCAATTAATCTCAAAATTAGGCGGTACCAATATCGAGAAATCTTGATACTAGGATAATATTACTAATACGTCTCTAAATTCGGATTGTCGAACGAATTAAGGAGTCGTCTTATACAAGTGTCCAATCGGAAAAACAGGTCCGGTTTTCGTTACTCTGAATCTAAATCCTACACATCATAACAAACGAACAAAAGGTAATAAGAATACGAAATTCGCTCTCCGATATATCCTCCGATACTCAAGTCAATAATCTTTCTACTTGAAAAAGAAAGTTAGGAGGAAATGAATGCTTGTATGCAAGTGAATGAGGATAGAATATTTGTTGGAGGATTGTGCTCCATTGGATGCGCTTAGATGGGTGAGTGGCTTTGGAAGTGTTGCACTCATAAAAGAGAGTGGCTTTAGAAGTAGTGTACTTATACGAAAGTGTGGCTTTAGAAGTGTATTGCCTTATTTGCTTGTCTGAACATTTGTCCGTCTGAATCCCCCATTCTGTGAAGGTGATGAAGTATTTATAGTGAGGTGTACCATTTAGCTGATGGACACCGGATTCAATACATGGGTGTTATGTCTTTACAATTATGAGAGGAGTTACTTGTGTAACTGCAGCCTAAATTTATCGGCTGGGCCATATGGTTTCTAGCTGTTAAACCGACGCAGTAACCGTCTGAAATTGTCCATTGATTAACCTTTATTGCTCATTTATTGCTGGATTGTTTGAGTCATGCCTCTTGGGTCAACCATCGTGCCTTTTGCTTCTTGGGCTCAGAGGGTTTTTTGATGGGCTGTCGTTACTTGAACTTTTATTCCTTCTACGCACTGTGTTCTGGGCTGACTTGAATATTGTCATACCCATCACTAGCCTCCCATACTGAGAGGTTTGAATTTTTAACTCCCAATATGTTCACAATGGGACACCGGCTGCAGATTTTCCACGTGTGCCTCTTCCCCAAATATTCTGCGGATTCAATACTCTATTTAGCAGGATTTTATTCGATTTTCTATCATCAATGTTGGGATGCATTATCTTCCAGATTAATGCTCGTTAATCTTCCCTCGCGGCTATAAATGAAGGGGCTCTCTGTGCTTTACATCACGAAACGTTTCTTGTCTGCTAAGCAGTAAGACTGTTCGGAGCCAACATCGAGCCTTCACTGCCACAAGCCAGAATCGGAGAGAGTTCTTCCTTAGCATTTGAAGTCAAAATTAGAGGAAGTGCTTGAAATCTGCCTTGAATACCCTCTTTTATGTAGGAAGCCACCTTGGCTTCTCTCTTTTATACCCGTTCCAAAACTATGCCTTCATTGTTGTAGTAGGCTTCTCTCTTTTATACCCATTCCAAAACCATGCCTTCATTGTTGTAGTAAGGTCCCGGGTTTTTGAGGAAGGTTTTCTCCCCCCGTTTGTGTCGGGCAGTCTACTCTATTGTAGTTCTGAAAAGGGTTGCTACTGTTCCTCTAGGGAAAACTTTCAGCTCCCTCCCCACTTGAAGTGGTCAGTTCTTAGAGTTCTGCTGCCGAATTTGGGGTGGGAACTTTTCTTCTGTTTGTGTCTGTCTCAAGGTCAGTAGGTCTGCTATAGTTGGATCGCCATTCTACGTATTATTTATTCCCTTTTAAGTTGTACTTTTACTGTTATAAGTTTGTACATTGTGAAAGGAATTAATAAATGGAACTTCCCGAACATTATTTGTCTTCATTGCATACTCCAATTTTTATCCAACTTATAGTAATTTACTTCGAACGCTCGGCTGAGCATCTGTAAATTAATCAAATTAGTCTCGAATGTATCAGGGTCACACGTCATCAATCTGTTGTTTTGGAAAGCAATGTGTCAGGGATTATAACTTACGTTGTGCTGGAGATTCGCCAATTTGGGTATTAGAGTTGCTAACTATCTGCATGCCGCACAGGGAGGCGTTGCATCAAACTATCATTATTGACACAGGGAAACTGACGCGCCGCAACACTCTCCGGTGTGGACACGTGTCTCAGCCATTATGGGGTCGTGCCTCTTCAATGTCCTTTAAACTCTTACCTTCCACCACTTCTGCATTTTTTCATTTCACGAATCGCTCTGCCCTAACTTGCTCTTCTTTTCTCACTTCCATGGCTTCTCAAGCAACTTCCCAGGGCGTCGCTACGATCCGATCTATCCTCACTTGCAATGATGTGGATGCTATATACGA
>JAOVVI020008751.1:0-14015 GCA_028571085.2 Nepenthes alata
ATATGTATGTTTATGTTTTCTGCATGTGAGTATCCTGCTGGGCTTTGTAAGCTCATTCTTGCCACTTTTCAGATGATCAAAGGCTTATGGAGGATGAAGTTGAGTAGAACCTTATGATGTAGCTAAATGGCTAAGTTAACCGGAGCAGATCTATGAAGAGCTTTATTTATTAAGGAGATTTATAAAATTATTCCGCTGTTATGAACCTAGGAATGTTAGTATGTTTTCGTAATTTATTTTGGATACTTGGATTGATATGTTTAGAAATCATCTCTTGTAGTTCGGCATCATGAAATCCTGTGTGTAAAAGAAAAGAAAAATTTTTATGTCCACCCATTTATCCTTTCATAAATTATATAAAAGCAAGAATTTAGAATTAACGGAGGCTTTAGATGGTGGTTAAAAAGTCGGGTCGTCACAGTTGGTATCAGAGCAAAAACTGAGATGGTTTAGTTTAAGTTGAATCAACACGAAAACTTAGGACAGAATTAGTTAAGGCAAGAAGAGAGTTAGCTTTACTTATGTTTGGACGGAGTAAATTGAGATATCCACTTTTGGCAGGTTGACTCACAGAATTGTTCTTTTCAGAAATTAAAGTCGTCTCTTAAGTCATGCCTAATAGAGAAAGGCGAAACTTGGATCTAGCGAATAAAGATGGTATTTGCGATGATTAGATGTCCTGCTAGAGATTTGGTTTTATTTTCCACCCATAAGCTAGCGGGTGAGGCCCCACTACTGGTGGAAAATGCAGAAGAGAGTTTTTGATGTGTCATACAGGGATATTATATGGAAAATTGTTTAAAGTAGCATTCATAGAGAAATACTTCCCTGCTAATCTTCGTAGGAAGGAGGATGAATTATTTTCCCTAAGTCAAGCACTCACTCTGTGACGGAGTACGATGCAAAGTTTACAGAGTTTTTTTGCAATGCTCCTTACATGGTGGAAGACCAGTAGAGGAAGGCTAGGAGGTTCTTTCAAAGATTAAGAGGTAAGGCCTTGGGCTTAATATTGTAACCTAAAATTATTTTGGGGATTCCCAATCTATGCATGTATGGTGTTTTTGAATGAGCTAAAGTATCAAGTCTTAACTTGATCTTAATAATAGTTCGGCTGGTAAACTGTACTGCTATTACTGTTGAATTGGTAGAGGAGGATATATGAAAATCGAGTTGTAGGATCTAAATTTGGCTCTCATCTTAGGTCTCGAGTCATGTATCCGACCAAGCATGTAGAGTAGCAAAAACAGAAGCCTTCATTCTGTAACGTGGACGAAAGGGCTGTCTACTGTAAGTAAGAGTTGTTAATGGAGAAGATGTATATTTTTGCAATAAAATGGTGCAGGCTAGAAAAGCACTGCGGGCACTGAAGAGCCTAGTCAGGCTTCAGGCTATAATCAGAGGAAGAGCAGTCAGACGCCAAGCTATGAAGACATTAAAATGCTTGCAGTCGGTTGTGAATATCCAGTCACAGGTCTGTGCAAGGAGATGCCAGATGCTGCATGCTAAACCACGTCAAGAAATGAAGATAAAGGCAAGATTTGGCAGGAGTTTCAATTATCAGATGCATACAATATGCATACATACGTATATACTGCTGCATCATCTAATAAGAGTTACTTAATATGATGGTTTACATTCAATACCCAGGTTGGACTTGACAGTGAAAGAAGGTGGGATGATCAGCTTTCAACAGAGGATGAAGCAAATGCTAGTATCTTGACCAGGACGGAGGCCTTGCTGTGGAGAGAGCGCCGCAGAGCATATTCCTTCAACAACCACAGGGTAAAATTCCCTTCTAATTTATCTGCTACTTTCTTAAATTGTGACAGCCCGACTTTATTCCACCGTATAAAGCCGCTATCAAACCTAAAATCCTTGCCTTTAAATAATTTATGAAAGAATAAAAAGGTGGACATCAAAATTTTTCTTTTCTTTTATACACAGGATTTCATGAGGCCGAACTATAAGAGATGCTTACTTGACATTTTAATTCCAGTATCCAAAGAGTGATCACGGAAACATGCTAACATTCATAGATTCATAAATAGCGGAATAATTTTACATGTCTCATCAAAATATCAAAAGGAAAAATAAATAATGCTATTCATAGATTTGCTCGGCCAGCTAAACCATTTAGCTACACCATAAAGTTCTACTCAACTTCGTCCTTCATCTAAAAAGTGACAAAAATAAGTTACAAAGCCCAACAAAATACTCACATGCAAAAAATAAAATATACATATAATCGAATCAAAACAGAGTTTCATAACATAACTTAGCATACGAAAATAATTATATCATTTCTTCTTTAGTTCTTATTCTTATTATCTGAAAAATCCATAAAAACATTCGTAATTCTTATCATCTTTAGGGACCGGACGAGCGTGGACAACATCGAGGACGGGTTGTGTGTAACCCCACAACCTAAAGCCGTATCCTCTCATTATGCTCCCCAAGGCGGGAGGTAATGCCTTTAACCCGACATACGGGGCCGTGGTCCAAAAGTCTTATGCCACCAAAAGTTTTCCCCCGTGACCCAGGAGGCAATCCTCGAGTGTCACTCCGATATCCTTCATCCATCTTTAACAGCAAGTTTAATGGAGATTCGGTTCTTAGTTCATATCTTTTTGATAGCCATTCATCGTAGTTCGAAAGTTGAAAGTCATAGAGTTTTATTTGCTATCCGGATGACATACATTTTTCTTATTCGTATAGCCTTTGTTCTTTAACTTCAACAATTGAAGTTCGTATAACCTTTCCTTTAATCATCTTTAAGTCGAATATTCTTTGATCAAAAGTCAGAGGTCTTATTCGTCAAAAGAAAACGTATTTTCCTTAAAAACCAAAGTGCTTTTCTCACAAGGGGGATTTCTTCTTCTAAAAATGACGGAGTTCTTTTTCTAAAAAATGTCGGAGTTCTTTTCAAAAAGACGGAGTTCTTTTTCTCAAAATGCCGGAGTTCTTTTCTCAAAAGTCGGAGTTCTTTTTACTGAAAACTGAAATTCAAAGGCCGGAGTTCTTTTTCAACAAAAACCAAAACTCAAAGGCCGGAGTTCTTTTTCAATAAAAAGGACAGAATATTTTTCATCAATAATCTGGAGTTCTTTTTCATAACAGGACGGAGTGATTTTCATCAAAAGTCTGGAGTTCCTTTTCATAATAAGATGGAGTGCTTTTCATCAAAAGTCCGGAGTTATTTTTCAATAAAAATCCGAAGCTCTAAAATCCAAAGTTCTTTTTCTTTTAAAATCTGAAGCTCTAAAACCGGAGTGATCGAAGCTCTAAAAATCGTAGTGATCTTTCTTTAAAATCCGGAGCTCCGAAACCGGAGTGATCTTTCTTTAAATATACAATTACCAAAGTTCATATAACTTGACAAATAAACATACTTTAAGCAAAACATCAGAAATATCAGTGTTTCTTTTTAAATACGCAATTCAAAACAATTCTTCCTTAAATCAGATAAACATAACAGATTTCATACATAGAATAAATTTTATACATACTGAAACATAAGTTCATAAAAATATCAGATATACTCTTATTACAAACACGCATAATCATGAAATTTAAAACAGGGTGAGTACTCTTGCCTGGATTTCTTCTACTTTGCCTTAATCTTTATTCTTGCATGGATTTCTTCTACTTCGCCTTAATCTTTTGGCATTCCATTACTAGAAACTCTATTGCGTTCCTCTTTTTCATTCTTCTAGTTCTTATTTATAGGCCTTGGGTCTGATGACCTTTATTAATGATTGGCAGTACAGGGAAAATATTTCTTATTTATGGCTCTATATTTCTCAAAACGTTTCCTTATTAATTAGGCCATTTATGGTTTTATATTTTCAAGGAGTTCATTAATTCCTAATTAACTAAACTTAACGGGATTTAGATTTCTTAATTAATTTCTGGTTCACTGAACTTAACAGGATTTAGCTTTCTCATGTAAACACATTAAATTTCTGATTAACTCAACTTAGTAGGATTTAGCTTTCTCATGTAAATATATTAAATTCCTGGTTAACTGAACTTAGCAGGATTTAGCTTTCTCATGTAAACACATTAAATTTTTGGTTAACTGAACTTAACAGAATTTAGATTTCTCATTTAATTACATTCCGATCAACTATCGGTGTTGACCGGATTATTCTTACACGACATTCGGTCAACACTTGTTGACCGGATCATCAACTTCGGCTTTCTTCCCACAATTTTACTTCGGCCTTACTAACCACAAAACCACTCTGGCCTTTAAGGCCACTACGGCCTTACTTGGTTGGACTTGATTATCATCAAGTAAAAGCCGGACTTGATCTTCATCAAAAAAATTTGGATATCTTTTCATCAAGGAAATTCATACTAGATTTTTATCAAGAAAATCTGGACTTCTTTTCATCAAGTAAGGACCGAACTTGATTTCATCTTAAGACTGGTTTACCTTTCTTATTACATTTTTTGATCAACTAGCATTCACCGAATTATAAGAACTTGATGACTGAAATTTTCTATGTTCTAAAATTTTGGTCGTTACATAAATAGCCTTTGCCCTTTTGCCTAGATATCGCACCTTTGGATATTAAATTAAACAGCCCATATATTCAAAAATTTCTTTTTTTTAACAAAAAAAAATTCTAAGCCGTTGAATTTATCTAATGATCTCGCAACCGAGATGAAGAAATTGCACTTTCCCCCAAAACAAAAAAAGAAGAAGAAAAAGATATATAAAAAATGAATAAATATTAAATAACAATAATATGAACATCAAATCCAACGTTTATCCTGAAATGTCACCGCTACCATGCATGTTGGTTGTGCTTATGTCCTATACATGTCCTCGAGTATCAATTAAGAGTTTCAATTCATCCTTCATTTAGGTGAACATCAAACCAACATGCACAAGATACCTTCTTGTGCAAAATAACTATTCGGATTTTAAATTAGAGTTATATTTTCTAATGATTCATATTTTTGATCTTATATGCTAAAGATAATTGCGAACATAGTCGGCTTTTCCTTAAAAAAAAATGATAGGATATTGATAGCACTACGCTTCGGCCTCATTTGATTGGGTCTAAGGATTGACATATGAATTAAAATTTTAGTCATAATTTTAATTCAAATATTCGGTATCAGATGATATTACAATTCTAATGTTATGTTTCAGCTCCATAGAAATGAAAAATGGTACAATAAAGTTCTTATAAATTTTAAAAATAACGTTAAAATTTATAATTTTAAAATTAGAAATAATAAGTCAATTAGATAAAATAAAATAAAATAAATAATATAATTTAAATTTTACCTAATGTCAATTCTAATAAAATAAAAAATGTACTTATATTTTAATATAACAATAGTTAATTCTAATATAATTATTTGTTTGTCCATATAAATATCTCAAAAAACAATTATCAATTGAATTGGAATATTTTGCTATTATAAAAAATATGTAAGAATATAAGTCAAGTCTAAAAATAATTATTATTATATATAATTGTACCATTGTAATTGACTTTTCATCATCCTTTGAAAATTCCAAGGTTTTTCTCTTAAACACTATATAAGGAGGCTTAGCATGAGTGAAATGAATCAGTAGCCGGGCAAAGAGAATTGTAGTGACACTGAGAAAAATACAAAAAGAGAGGGACTTCTGTGAGAGCAGAGAGGAAAAAAAAATTAAAAAATTGTGAAGTTTCCTTTTTCTATATTATTTTCCCCATCAACTATAGACATAGATTAAATTAGTCAAATCATATTATATTATGCTTTTTTATTATTTTTTTGCCATTTTGTGTTGGATTGGCACAAATATTTACTAAAGAAAAAAAGTCTACGATTGATGTCAAAAATATCGGAGTATGAAATTAAAGTCATTGGCATATTAGCCATCTAATATAATTGTCCTAAAGTCAAAATTTTAATGTACAATAACAAAAAAGAAATAATTATAAATAATTAAATGATAAGTACTATAAAACTATTCCTTCATAACTGAATCTACATCCAATTATCTTACAAGAAAATTCAAACCTATTAATTTGAAATGTTATAAAAATATGGCGAGAGCGAATTTAATATTATGCAAGATATATATAATGTATATATGTTGATAAATATAAAAATCATAAAGCAAATTAATCCTAATTAAAAATAAAAATATCGAAGATGATAATAAGTCAGAACGTGTAAAAAATATAAGCGGGTATAGGAATAAATAATTGGTGATAACCATACAAACAAGAATCAAATATTAAAAAATGGGTTATGATCATTTCCCCAAAGCACAGGTCATATACCTCTATTTATAACTTATAGATAGGCCAACTAAATATTATCCCTTATTGATAGGATTAAACATTACTTTTTGAACTTATAAATGTTAGGCATGCCATTCGACTACAAATAGTATATTAAAATATACCTAAATATAATTCATTGATTATCTGTATGGTTCTTATTTATTTAAAATAAAAAATTCTATTTCAAATAACAAATATGCAAGTATTCTCCTCTTTCAAAAACAAATAATCTTGATAAATTTAAAGTATTTCTTGAAATCTTTCATAAAATAGAACATGCAAAATGAAATATTCTAAGAATTTCAAAGTTACAAGAAACATTTTATGAAAACAAGTTTAAATTAAGGCCTAACCTTTTAAAATTTTATAAAGTGGGAGCAAATCTAACATGCATATAATAGAATCTTAAAAGAAGTTAAAAAATACTATACATATAAATATTTGAATAAGAAATGATAGAAGCTTTTTGAAACATTTAGCAACAAGGGAAGAAATGCCTTTGATGTTTTTGCCTTTATTTAGATTTATCATTGATTTACGTCAAATCATTTCAAAATTGCCTTCCTTTACCATCTGTCCCCTCTTCTCTCTATTTTTTCTCTCCCTTTCTCTCTCCATTCTCAAACCTTAGGAAAAACTACCAAAAATCTTCAAGAAATTGCTTATAAAAGTAAATTGGCACGTGAACAAGTGCACTTCAAATACTAATCATTATTATATATACATAGGAGTGCCTCTCATCTTATATATGAGCACTGACCATTATATTAATCACACATGAGCACCTTTACAACCCACGAGTGTCACCCATCTGCTAAGCCATGCACAAACGCACATCTGTCACTCGCGAGCTCTAGGCATTCTATTAACCTACGCACGAGAATGCCTCTATCATGAACAAGCACCATCTATTTTTCAAATATATTGTTTTTTTTTCCAAACATACTATTATTCCCAAATATTTATTTGATATAATAATTTCTAATGTGATAAAACATTAGTTACTATTCAGATATTACAAAAATGACATTGAAATCGGCCACCCAACAACACCACCCGTGCTCACTCTTGCCTCCTAATGCGTGAGCCCATGCACACCACGTGCCACACATGCTTCTAGAGGAACAAGACGCGTGAGGCTCATGCATGCACACGGTTGTCATACATTAGTGTAATATTCTGATAAATCTCCTACTGACGACAAAATATTCTTGACTATAGTTGAATACATTTCCACTAGCTAAGTTCACTCACCCGAGTCAACTTAGCAAATCATCCAATTCATTTGAATCATGTCAACTATCCTACTCACTAACTCAAACGGCAAGTCTACTTGTTCAAATGTCTAACTACACTCGGCAGCATGCGGCAAGTCCACTTTTTGAGTTGACTTGCGAGTCAGACAAAGTAAACTCAAATCCAACTCAACGAATTTGTAATTTTCAACGATTTAGCACTGATGTGAACCTTTTTTGACAAGTTAGACTAGTTCATAACTATTTGGACCATTTTAGACATATCAAAGCACTCCATTTTCTAGATTCAATCTTAAAGTTTATATTTTGAAATCGAGTACGGTTAAAATAACTATTTTTTAATCGAAGATTTATTTTTGAGAACTATGATCAAGTTTATTGCCTCAAATTATACAATTTGGAGACTTCAGATGAAACATCTAAGTTGTAAATATGCAGCTAATCTTTTGGAATGTAAATGTAGAAACCAAACATTGTGGAAGAAAAAAAAATGAAGTAAGATGAACAAAAATATTATTGGTCATATCATATATTTGATCAACTATCGCGTGTTTTATCATGTTGTACAAGAGGCTGATCTTTAGACATTTTCAAAAAAAAATTTTATCATATAAAAACTACCCAAAAATAAAGCACTTTTAATGTAAAAATTGGTGAATCCCAAGTTAAAGAATAAAATTTTTATAGTTGAGTATTCCAATGACTTTCAAAACCTGATATATCAACTTACATCTACTGACATGACACTCGTAGATGAAAAGTATGCCCTTTTTATTTCTTAGTTCTTTACCGGATAATTTAAAGATATTAGTGGTCACTCTTAGCAACTCTACTCCCAAGGGTGTACTCACAATGGCAATGGTGAATGATTCTCTATTCAATGTAGAGGCAAAATTAAAAGAAATTGCTTTTAACTAATCGCAAACATGCATCACAAAAATAAAGAAAAAATACTTAGACAGATAACAGAGGCAAATTAAAGGAAAAAGTCATGGTAGATGAAGGTCCTAAGATCATTGTGGCAAATTCAATGATGGATGGAGTCAACAATGGAATAAAATCAAGTGTTACCACTGTGGCATTGAAGATTGTATCAATATGAACAACTGGAAGTTACAAACAGAGTAGGGATAAAGTAGTAACTAGTAAAAGAAAGAGGATGTTAAGACTTTAGTGACTGTCTCTAAAAGTATCTTAGTTGTATTTATAGATGAAATAACATATATTTATATTTCAAGCTAAGATGCTGAATGGGTGGTAGACTTACAAGGAGCTCTTTACATCATACAAAGTTAGAGACATTTGTATGCAAAAATATGAAAAATTCTAATTTCTCTAATATTGTATATGTATTGGAGATATGCAAGTCAAGATTAACATTAGTTGCACCCTGATACTGAAAGGTGTTATGCATATGCCTAACCTTTGGCTAAATTTTATTTTTGTGATAGCCCTAGATCGATAGAGATATATCACTTCGGCATTGGTGCCTAGAGATTTGTCTAAAGAACTATGGTTATTGTTCATAGGTATATTTGTAGCACTTTATACAAAACCCATATAAAATTTTATTTTGGTGGCCTCAATATAGTTGAAGATGACGCATTATCAAATATGTGGAATAAGAAACTCGACCATATAGGAGAGAAAAGGTTGGCCACGATGGCCAAAAAGACTTTGATCACCATCAACATGGGTATTTGCCTTAAACCCTCGTAAATATTTATTATTCAGAAAGCAACACCAAGTCTCATTCAATTCCTTGATGAAGAGAAGATCAAGGTTATTAAGCTTGGTACACTCTTATGTATGTTGTCCTATTGAAGAAGTATCACAGGGTAGCAATAGGTATTTTGTGACATTTATTAATAATAATTTTAGGAATATATTAGTATACATTCTAAGAAATAAAGATCAAGTCTAGAATACTTCATAAGATTTCACACTTTGGTAGAGCAAGAAATTAGGAAGAAACTAAAAATGCCTGCAAACTGACGATGGAGACGAATACACATCCAAGAAGTTTTATACATATTACACAAAGCATGGCATCTTCCATGAGAAGGCAATCCCACATACCCCATAGCATAATGATATTGCTAAAAGAATGAAACAAACTATTATTGAGAAAGTTAGAAGTATACTAAGCATGTCAAAGCTACCGAAGCCATTCTGGAGAGAGGTCGTATATGCTACTTGCTACATTATCAACAGATTACCTTTGACATCATTGGAATTTGAAGCCCCGGACAAATAGTGGAGTATGAAGAAAATCTCATACTCTCATCTAAGAGTATTTGGATGCAAGGATTTCTCATATGTATCCAGAGAATAAAAACAAAAGTTAGACATCAAGTTCACTTCATGTATCTTCATTAATTATAGAGATAATGAATTTGGATACAAGCTTTGGAACCCACAAGAAATAAGAATTATCTGATGGGGAGATATTGTGTTTTTTTAAAACTAAAATTATGAGGACTTCAAAAAGCCCACGAAGTTCAGTAATTTGAGTATTAGTGCTCTAGATATCATTTCAGAGCCTACACCAACACAACTCGCTGCAAATCATAATGAAGCATAAGGTGACATTCTTAAACTAGAAGTAGAAGAGACTGTTCAGCAATGGGAGATGTAGTCCCCTATACTAGAAGCTGTTGAACAACAATCCGTTGATGCACCTCAACCACATAGATTGAAGAGAGGTCTCCAATTGACATAATCAAGGAGAAATCAAGAATTGATTACATCCTGCTTACAGATGTGTGGAAGCCAATGAATTTTAATGAAGATCAAATTGATTCAAATAAAAAACAAATGGGTAGAGGTTATACAAAATGAGATGAATTCCTTACAAAAGAGTCAAACTCATAATCTAGATAGACTTCCTAAAGGAAAGAAAGCACTTAAGAATAAATGAGTGTTCAAGTAGAAAAAGGATTGCAATAGTAAATTACATAAGGCCCGATTAGTCATCAAAAGATCTTTGCAAATGAAAGGAATCAACTTTAATAAGATCTTTTTATCAATTCTGAAAATGACCTTAAATTGAGTTATTATTAGATTGATAGTTATCTTGGACTTAGAACTTAAGAAATGGAAATAAAGATTACTTTTCTCCGTAGAGATTTGGACGAGGAGATTCATATGGAGATGCCAAAGGGTTTGAAGTTTCAGAAAAGGAGCACTTAGTTTATAAATTGAAGAAAAGCCTCTACAACCTCTAGTAAGCATTGAGATAATAGTACAAGAAGGATGACTCATTTATGATGGGTCATGATTATAGGAGGATGGGAGTAGACTAGCGTGTGTACATCAATATATTTTCCAATGGAAATTTCATTGCTCTCCTTGTTTATAGGTAATGTTATAAGAAGTTTGACTTATTCATGATGGGTCATGATTATAAGAGGATAGGAGCAAACTATGTGTTCGTCAATATATTTTTTGATGGAAAGTACTCTCATTGTTTATATTGATGATATACTAATCATTAATCAAAATGCTACCAAAATTAAGAAGTCAAAGGAGGAGTTATCCAAGTTTTTAGACATAAAATACTTGAGCCTAGCTCAACATATTGTAGGCGTGAAAATTGTTCATGTTTAGAAGAACCAAATATTATGTTCATGATAGAAGAAATATATTGAATAAGTAATCAAAACCTTCAACATGAAAAATGTAAGCTAGTGAACATTCTAATGGCTAGCCACTTCAACCGAGTAAGAGTGTGTATCTCATTGAAAAAGGAGACGAAAGAAATGGCAATTGTTTCCTATTCCTCAACAATCAATTGCTTGATGTATGTAATGTTGTATGTAAGACTCGACGGTACTTATGTTGTAGGTGTTGTGAGCAGGTTCCTTACTAATCTAGGAAAAGTGCATCGGGAAGCAATAAAGTGAGTTCTCATGAATTTTGGGGGCACATCAAGATTTTATCTTTGCTATAGGAGAGTTGAGCTAGTTTTGAAGGGTTTTTAGATGCTAACATAGCAGGAGATCTTAATGGGTGGAAGTCATCAAAATACTTTTTCACTTTTATAAGGGAAGCAGTGTTATGGCAGTTTAAACTAGAGAAATGTGTTGCTTTGTCAATTGTAAAAGCTAAATATGTTACTACAATGGAAGTTGATAAATAATTATTTGGCTTAAACAATTCATTCCAGAGTTGGGAATCATGCAAAGGGACTATATGGTTCATTGTGACATCAAAGTATTCTAGACACAAGCAACAATTCAATATATTATTTCCACACAAAGTATATTGACATTTGCTATTATTAAATACACAAAGTGATAAAGTAACAACTACTGAGATTTATGAAGATCCATACTGATCAGAACCCAACAGGTATATTGATGAAAGTTATGACTCATGAGGAGTTTGGACTTTGTAAAGACATAGATGGAGTCGACACCACCAAGTGGTGTCTAGTTGCGGAAGGATCAATTTCAACCTTTAATCCCTTGAACTTCCCCATTGTTTCCATCAATTGTTTGCCATCTATCTCCTCCGTGACAGCACCCCCATCCACTTTCTCAAATCTAAGTCTCAAAGTCAACTCTAACAAGAGCAAGGTACTCATTTGCTCCAAAGACTCCACTCTCAGAGACTCCATCCGTTCTATCGTTGGATTCTTGCCGGGGCTAGTGCCTGTCAAGCATCTAATCATCCCTCTTATCACCTTTAGGTTGAAGTGTTTGTGATTCTCATTGTTAAGGTGGCTAAGCGGATTGAATTGTGGAGGAATAAGTTCTTGTTCACTGCGAGACAGTTACTACTGATTCAATTTATTCTTTCAAATCTTCACTCATTGTTGGCCTCTATGTTCATTATCCCGCTTGGGGTTTTAAAATCCTTGATTAAAAAATTCCTTTGACACGAATGCAATAAAGGTAAATCTTCTAGCAAATTGGCACGGAGCGATGTTTGTAGACTTAAAAAGGGAGGAGGTCTTGGCATAAGAGATATTATCAACCGGAACAAAACTTTCATTTCAAGGGACATCTGAATGGTCGTTGCTTCTTCCTCCACATCTGTTTGAGTCAACTGGTTTAATACTTACAAGCTTATAAATACATGCCTTTGGGATGTTTAATTTTCTTACATCGTCCCCTATTGCTTGAGGAAAATTTGCCAATATAGGGGGAAAATCGAGCCTTATTTCATGCGCATCATTGGGAATGGGACAATGACCTCCGTTTGGCATGACCATTGGTATCTGCTTGGGATCTTGGCAAATCAGCTGCAGGGGTACGACTGCGATCATGATGGTATTGAGCCTCTATAGAAAATCAGCTCCATTACATATATGGAGGAGTGGTGTTGGCCTAATGGGGATAACCTTTTCCTCACTTACTTCTTTCCCCACATGCTCATTTGTAGCCCTTACATCTTCATTGAGGATAAGATTCTCTGGACCCTCTCCTCGTCTGGGGGTTTTCTTAGCCTCTCTTCCTCGACCATTTTCCCAGCTCTTGGCTTCGAGATGCAATGGGCATCCCTTGTTTGGCTTCAGACAGAATTCTTCTCACCCCTTTATCCCGTAGCTTGTAATTAGGGAACGACGCTCCACCAAGGACCACATCATCCAATTTGCTATGTATATCCCATCCAGTGTGTCCTCTGTGAAATTATCTCTGAATCTCACTCCCACCATTTTTATAAAATGTCCTTTCACTAGGAGAGTCTAGGCTATTATTTGCCTAAAAAGCCAATGTAAGTGGCCTTGGGTGGAATGGAAGGACGGTTTTATGTGGGCTGGTGTAAAGTGGAAGGAGAATAATATGGTAGCTGTTGGTTTGAGACTCATTTTGACTGCTTTAGCCAATTGGATTTGGCATTTTAGAAATAGGATGACCTTCGACAATGTTGATCTTTTGAAACCTACTGAATTTGCGTAGGGTATCCTATCAGATATCAGGGACGAGATTAGCATCCTCAAGTTCCCGGATAATGCACAAACCTGATCGATTGCACGTCTATGGAATCTCACTTGATATACCTACTAACCAGTCCTCTGATCATGGCCAAGCTTCATGTAATCTATTATTGCTAATTTTTGACCTTTCCGTTTATATTTTCTGTTCCCTCTTTTCTGTTTTGGAGTCTAATTGAAACAAATTCAGCCGATTGGTGCAGCAGGAATGGGGAGGGGAGATCGAATATAGAGTGGGGATGTGAAGCAAACAGAGTGAGGGGAAGAAGAGAAGGTCCGAGAGAGATAAAGAGGAGAGGAGAGAAGAGAAAGCTGAGAAGTTTATCATTGCTTACGGTTTCCCCATCAGAAATGGGTTAAGTACATAGTGATGGCTTTTCGAGCCGGGCGTCGTCCAGATAGAACGATAAACAGTGCAAGTAAAGAGGAAGAAGCACACACACAGATTTACGTGGAAACCCTAAAATCAAGGGAAAAACCACGGGAGCAGCAAATCCACTATGTGAAAAAGGTTACAAC
>JAOVVI020008752.1:0-14013 GCA_028571085.2 Nepenthes alata
AAAGCCATCACGAGGGCGCAGCGCCCTATCCTGCGCCTCCGGAATCATCATGGCCGTAGACCCAGGGATCCGATATCGAACCCAGATCTCCTCAAGCTTACTGAGCGTCATCGAAGAACCAATCTCCCTCACTCATGGTGCTATGATCAAAAGCAAAGGCAGAAATTTTTTAGCAAAAATTTCAAAGAAGTGTTCAACAGGAGGCAAAGGACAGCGCAGAAAGTGGAAGGTTGAAAACGGGAGGCCCTTAAATAATTCAGGATTTCAAAAAGGCGCACTCATTACCCTCGCCACGCGTCACCAAGCCATTCGTCTCAGAAAGAATGATGGCCTTGCCTTCCCAAGACGCCTGTCAGCGCGTCGCTTCAACATGTAATGCCTGCAGAAACCCCAAACGGCGGCATTGGAGGAGTTTCGGACTCAGAAATATCCTCAGATGCTCCTCCATCAAGCCTGGCCCCACGATTTATCCCGAGGATGCGCATGTACTTCGGATCACGGCTGGAAAAGACCTAAGCAAGTACGCAGATAAGTCAGAGTAGAAGAAATCAACCTCTCAGAAGGTGTAGCGACTTCATGCCAAACGATCGAGGAACTCGAGCCCTTTGACATGGGGGCTATGTTGGGCCCCAGTATGAGGGCCCATGAAGTGCGGCCCAAGCAAGAGGCCCAAAAGAGGAAAGCCTAAAGACTGCGTCCACGGACCAAAAGGGCTACGCGGCCGAAGAGGCCCAAAAGTAAAGGCTAGTGTCTGAGAGGCCAAAGCCGCAATAATGGTGTGAGAGACTCTTTTAAGAAAGCTCGAGGACATCATAAATCCCAAATGCCAAGCGACATCCAAGTACGAGAGCAAGAAGAAGTCAAGAAGCAGTTAATATTCAAGCCCGAGAACCTCGATGCTCCAACAGCTTTCAAATCAGTCCGAGAAGTCGGAGAAGGGCCCAATGACTCTTCCCAATAAACCTCCAACAAACGGGGGTATCCGAGAACCACATCGTCCAGCGAGTCCACGAACTTGCTGGATAGCGAGACATAGTACGAAATGACGTGGACAGCTTCACACACGGCCGAGAGCGCCAACTCAGCGAGCTTCACCGATTCCCAAGAAACCTGCAACTGCAGGCAGACGTCACTTTTACAGGGCACACCTGGTCAAGTCATGAACTGACACCTAGGCTCTGCACCACATGGCACGTTCAGAGCCTACGCGCCAGCAGCTTTACCTGTAGCCAATGGGCGGCGGCCAACCTCTCGACCACCCGATGGCCGCCACGTGTCCCCATCTCAACGGATCCACTTCACCTATAAATACCCTGCGATACTCCATTCGCTGGGGGCAGACTCCTCTTTTCCAAGGAAGATCATTTCAGACAAAGAAAAAAGAGAGCTTCAAAGGGAGGAGAGCCGGAAGAAAAGAGTGAAAAATACTCAACACACTTGTATTTTGTAAAAGATTTCGAATCATAGTGAAACATATTTATAGGCCTAGAGCCTCGTGATTTTTCTTCCTCTTTCACGAGAAAGTTTTCCACGTAAAATTCGGTGTCCACTTCTCCTTCTCACATCTCGCACCCTCATATATCTGTATTGCACTGGGCCCCTAAACCCAAAACGCAACAAAAATAATAATGTGTAAATTTTTATTCATATGCACCTTGCTTTTGAGGCACAATACCCCATTTATCAAGATGTCAAATACATAATTTGGGCTTATTGTGTTCGAATTTCTTGAAAAATTTAAATGAAGAAAAAAAGAAGTTAGTATAAGCAATAAAACAGTGGTGTGTTTTGGAAGATTTTTAATTAGAAGGAAAAGAAAAAAAAATGGAATGAAAAAAAATATTTTTATTATTTACTTTGGCACATTCTTTCATATTTTTTAAATCTTTATCTTTTTCTATTTTTACCAATCACAACTTACTCATATATTTATATATATTTTTATTTAGTCTATATTTTAAGTATATTAATTACTTTAAATGTTATTTTTTAATTTTTCACACATGATATTTTTAATGGTATGGATGTCACTATTTTTTTATTTTATATTTTTATATGATTATATTTATTCTTTTTGATATTTTAGTTTTTGTAACTCATAATCCTGTGATGTTATATAATAATTAAATGATAAGTTGACCTAGCTTTAGAAATAATATTTATAATTTTTAATAAAATTATGATATTAAAGTCATTTGATACTTTTGATTTTCAATGTACGACTTTTGGGACAGAGGCCTGCTTTTTCTTTCTTTACAAATTAGACGAGGCCCGTCAGCTCTGATCAGGCAAAGTTGCATATTCAGCAACTTTACACTCTCCGCTTTAAATTTATTTGATTGAATATTTTAAAAAAAATATTTTGTAAAAATAACTTTATCATAAAATAGATACGTACATTGGGTTTAAATAGCTATTTGAATGAAATTAAATTAATTTTTAAAAATTTTTAAGTCAGCTCCTATATATCACAATAATTAATAAATAGTCAAAAAATATAAAATTTATTCTCTGAAATATTTCCTAACATTTAAAGTTAGAAATTTTTTAAGAAAATAAAAAATAATGAAAGGTTGAGGATTAGAAAGATTGTATAAAATGGATGACTTTGACTTCCTAATTTTTGAGATTTGTAATAATGTAAAGGAATAGAGTTTTTTACTTATTATTTTTATAAAGATTTAAAAATTATATTTTATATTGAAAAATGACATAATTATGAAACTAATATAAGAATTATGAATTTTGTATATAACTAAAAAAAATTACAATTTTATTTTATATGAATTTAAATAGTAAAAATAATTATTATATAATATAAAATAAAGTTACATATTATAAATTTAAAATAATCTAATTTCTTTTAAATCTTGAATATAGTAAGGTTGTGAGGCACAATTGGCGTCGTATGTTTATGGAATATACCATTCATATATATATATTTTTAATATTGATTTACTTTATTTTCTTAACCTTATAAATTTTAAACTGCGTTATGTACGGTAAGTTTTAATGGGCCGTACATGTATAGCAATTAATAATATTACAATTTAAAATGATATGATTAAACTTATAATTCATGAATTTTATGTTTTTGTTATCATATATAGAATTATCATATAAATAATTTTTTATAAATAAAATTATAAACTTTACATTTATTATAACTTCTTTATATTAAAATAATATTGAGATTAGACACGTGTTCCGCTACCACGACGATGATTAGAAATCGAACCAGTACGTTTTTCATTTATAATATTTTCTTACCCAGTATTTATTATGTTATAAAATATAATTTAAAATAATGTTTAGTTATTATTATATAAATATAAACAAATATCATCAAATTCAATTATATTTAATATATTATTTATATTTATATATATCAAGTAATAAGGACGTGTGATTACGCTTTTTCAAAAATTCTGGGCCGTTGTTCTCCACAACCTCTGCGAAGACACGCCCACAAGCAATTTCTATTATTCGCATAATATCGGGGCTCCGGCTCTTCGTTCGGAGCCCTAGCTTGTGAAAATTCCCAAACCACCAAAAAACTCCCAAACAGAAGAGAACATTCTGCTATCCATAAACAATCCGTTTCTCAAATCTCTCGTTTAGCATTTCTCAGATCTTTGCTTATCACCATGTCAAAGCCTTGGGGAGGAATCGGCACATGGGCCGCCGAAGCCGAGCGAGCCGAAGCAGAAGAAAGAGAACAAGCTGCCGCTGGGGCGCCTGCCGGTGGTACTGGCAGCGATCCGCGGAGCTTTCCAAGCCTGAAGGAGGCCGTCAGCGGGAAGCAGAAGAAGAAGAAAATGTCGCTCTCAGAGTTCACCTACGGCGTCGGAAGCGGTGGGTCGGCGCGGGGCGTCGGATTAACGCCTGATGAGATGCTCCAACTTCCGACTGGACCTAAACAACGGTCACAGGAGGAATTGTATCGCGGGGATCGTCTTGGCGGCGGTTTCTCAAGTTACGGCCGGTCCGGACCCCCTCCTGGTCGGATGAGGGATAGGGAGGGGGATTCCGGCGCTTCGTGGGGCAGTAATCAAAGATCTTATGGAGGATTCGACGATGATCGTCGAGGTCCGCCTCGTAGGGCTCCGGATTTTGATGTTCAACCATCGAGAGCCGATGAAGTAGACAATTGGGCGTCGGCTAAGAAGTCTCTACCTCCGCCGATGACTGACACGGGTCGAAGCAACCGCTACGGATCGCTAGGTGGTGGCTCTAGGGCAGATGATGTGGATAACTGGGCGAGCGGGAAAAAAACACTGGTTCCACCAGCAAGATCTAACACATTTGGTTCGGGTTTTGGGGATTCCAGATTTGATTCAGATCGTTGGAGGAGGGGGGACGGGAGGGAGAATGATACAGGCCGGCCTAGATTGGTTTTGGACCCGCCGAAGGGAAATAGTGCGGTGAATGAGCTTCCAGTGGTGAAGACTAATAAGCCGAATCCATTTGGGGAAGCTAGACCTAGGGAAGAGGTGTTGTCTGAGAAGGGTTTGGATTGGAAGAAATTGGACTTAGAGACTGACTCTAAGAAGGCAACTAGTAGGCCGACTAGCTCTCAGGGAAGTAGGCCATCAAGTGCCCACTCTAGCCGGTCGGAGAGTGTGGGAATGGGTCAACCAGCGCAAGGAATGGGATTGGATGTGGGGGTAAAGACGAGGCCAAAGGTCAATCCTTTTGGTGATGCAAAGCCTAGGGAAGTGTTGTTGGAGCAGCAAGGTAAGAATTGGAGGAAGATGGATCTTGAATTGGAGCATCGCGGAGTTGATAGGTTTGTAATTCGTCCATTTTTTGATTTGTTGTATCTGCTTTCCGGTTTACAGTTCCTAAACTTGTTGCAAATTTTTATGGGATGTTGCTAGGATGTTCTCCCAGATGTTGGTGTCAACTAATGTCTGGAAAAGCGGCTTCTAAGTTTACCCATGTTACTTAGATGTCTTCCTGATCAATCATCCAAGTGCTCTTAAGGGAAACCTAGTGGAAGTTCCACGAGAATTTTTTGTTTAGTATCAAAACCACAATGCTTTTTGGTGTATTTCTGTCATTTAAGGGATAGAAATTGTGATGAAATTAGAAGAAAATGTTGGTTTCGTATGTCCTGGCAATCTGCATTATTCTTTTTTATTTATGTGGCTTATGTACTAAGCTCAAGCATTTGATGCTTGGTTTGCATTAGTAGAAGTTTTTGCTGACTTTTGAGAAGTTCATGTAAGAGTAGTTAATCCAGATTGAGGTTTGTCCAAGGCAATGCTTTTGAGTTAGTGAAACCTCTAATTTCAATTACTCTGGAATTATCCAGCTTTCCTATTCAAAAGGTTCCACGGGTTAAGTGCTCCTTCTGCAGTGTAAGATTGACACATTAGTACGTTAAGTGATTGCATACAATGGCATTGTTCACTTTGAAAGTTTGATGCCTGTTGTATCTCCAAGCTTGGTCTCTAAGTATACATGGATCTTGTGGGTTGGCTGATCAATTGAAATCAGAACTGAAATTCATTCCTTATTCGTTAATATAGGTCTATCAGATTTTTCTGTATTTATAAGATGCCTTGTTGCCACAGCTCCCTCCCCCTCATGTTGTTTGTTAAAATACCACTCTATTGTAGTAAATTTCCTTGTTTTTGTAGTAAATTTCCTTATTTTTCATACTACAACACTGAAGTAATAGATATATGTACTTGTGAAAACCAGTCCAAAAGAATGAATCCCAAGACGAAAATATGACGTAGAATAACTGACAAGAGAAATTGAATCTAGAACTAGTGTTTCATATCTGAAGTTGGTTGAGATCAAAGGTTTTAAAGGCTATTTTATGGCTGAAGTTATAGTTATTAGTTATAGTTAGGGTGCATAATGGTTGAACCTTTTTTTCTTGGTAAGGAATTTCACTCTTTCTATGAAGATATCCATCTTTGTTTGTGAGAAATGGAAGCAAAGGGAGCAATAGAAAGCTAGGATAACTTCCTATGAAGAAGCAGGGGTCATGAAGTGTATATTTGTTAGGCAACTGTTGTATGAATTATTGCTAAAACTTGTAGATAGATTTCTAGGCAAAGAGTGATGTCGGGGCCTCTTATGCTCGGTACAGTGAGAGAGAGAGAGGGGGGGGTTTCAGAGGTTCTGTGGTAGTTTAAATTGCTGTTCAGGTTTTTTGACGTAGAAGTTGTTCAATAAGTGCTATAAAAGAATGTTTTTATTGTACTTTTGCAACATTAAGCCCATTTAAAGCTAATATTGTCTCTTGAAAATGTATAAAAAGAAAAACAGTAGTGTCCCTATCTCACTGTGTACTAATTGGATAAAACATTTTGAACATGTTTGATGTGTGCCTGAAGATTGTTGGCATCACCGTGTCAGGATATGTATTCGACACCAATATGCTATGCAATAGGAAATTTCCATGCTTCCTTTGTGATTGGAGTATAATAGGACCATGATATTTTTGTCAGTTGTTTGAATTTATGGAAGCATAATTTGTTATGAACTTATCAGCTTATGTTATGGTACTTTTGTTAGTCCCCATGGGCATGTAATAAAGCTTGTATGTTAAATGAAATCTTTCATGATATAATGATGCTTGTTAATTTGAGTTCAATGAGTTTTTTGTGAAAAAAGATTTTTTTTTTCAAGTTAGCACCTTACTTCACTCGGGCGAGTTCTTAGCCCCTCGGACATTAGGGGTCTTGGCACCGTAAGGGTGCCTAGTACCTTTGACAGCTGTGGGTACAATGAGGAAATTGAGGATTGTATTTTATCCACTCTGTTGGATGCTGTAGGAAGTACATTTTATATGCTGCTCTTTATTCAAGTTGCAATATATTTTTTTTTGGGGGGGGGGCCGCTGTCAGAATCTCCATTGACAACTACTGCTTATTCTTGAAGTTGCAAAAAGGAACAAATGAGGGACTTGTATTTCCTACATATGGCTGTTCTCTAAAGTCAAATAAACTCAAGATCTATTTTCTTCTCTCATTCTGGTTATTGTCGAATTGCATCAATCAAACAAAAAAAAAAGTGTAAGATCCGTAAGAAAAAGTTTTAATATACGGAGAGTGGGGTTGTATGGGCCAGGGGTGGAAATACACAGCTGAAGTTAGTATTTTGTGTTTTATTGTCCTTTTATTTTATTTTTTTGGTAGTTTGATTTGTCTTCGTTGTTAATTCTTGAAAGCCACCATTTTTGCATGATGTCTTGTCCTGTCATCACTAGCTTAACTATCAGAAGTGGTTTGTCTATTAAAGCAATAGTTTCGACACTTTCCCTATGGAAATTTTAGCAGGACTGCTCTTTTACTTTGCTTGATGTTGCTTAAGTCAATGTCTTTGATTTGTTAGTGTGATGCTGAAACATGGGTCCTGAGTTGTGTGTCTGTTTTATGACTTTCAGTTGTTGCTGAAGTACATAGCCTAAAAACTGGATGACGTGAATTTTTTACCCCTAAGAGTTTCACAATGTTTCAGGCCCGAGACAGAGGAGGAAAGGGCATTAAAGGAGGAAATAGGTCAGCTAAAGAAAGAACTTGAGAAAGAATTGGCAAATGATGCTTCACAAGCATCTGGTGGTGATAAAACCAGTATAAGTGGTCTAATAAGTATCAAAGAACGGGACCTCGAAATTCTGATAATGGACTTAGATGACAAAGTAAGATTTGGTCAGAAATCTGTTGAAAGGCCTGGTTCTGGAGCAGGTAGGTTTGCTAGCTTCCCAGAGAGACCCCCTTCTCAGTCTGGAACTTCTGAGGATCTCCGAGGAGCAGAGTTCATGGACCGGCCTCGTTCACGGGGAACAGGAGATGTATGGACAAGACCTAATGAAGACAGAAGAGGAGGTTTTCAGGGTAGCAGGGATAGAGAGTTTCTGGGCGGTAGAGATTATTATGACAGGTAAAGAACTCCTATTGATTGCATTCTGTGACCTTATCATTTAGATTCTATCTCTCATCTAGAGGCGAGCCAACATAGTTATGCATGCAGCTACAGCTATTAAAGTTACGTATTGTGTTGCCACCTGTTCGATTCCAACTTTTTGTTATCCTTTATCTCCTTCCCTCCCACCTGAGATTTATTATTGCACACTAATAGTATGAGATTTTGCGTTACTTTGTGATGGGATGATTTGTTTTCGGTATTCTAGTGCATTCCTCGGGATTCAGTGGAAGGATATGAGACATATATGGAATGATATGATTGCGAGTTATAAGTTGTGCTATTCTGGTAAGAGAAATGCTTGGGGGACACCATTTGTCCATCTATGGACACCCATTGATCTATTATTGTGTGAGCTTATTAATATGAATGAATAGATAAGATGCCATGACATCCAAGGGTCTCTTAATGCCACTCTTATGGTAAAGTTTGTCCTTATTTTGACCTTGGTCTGGAAAAAAAAAACAGGAGTATGTATGAATCTTCAACTAGTGGATCTGCTTATGAAGCATGTAACATAACGTGCAATGTGCTTCATGTTATATCAACCCCAAAAACAAGAAATTTGCAGTGTGCCTTCATGTAGCCAAGAGTAGTTTTTTCTTGGAGGATATAGGAAAGAAGTTTAAGGGCCGATTCAGCTCGCTGCGGTCATTTTGCTCAGTGTTCTGAGATAAGGTCAATTATAACTGAACCTTCTGGATTGTACATCCATGCCCAAGCTTTTCACTTGAATTTTATCTGCTCTTACGTTTTACCTGCTGGTCTGAGTGTGACTGCATGGATCAGTATTTCATCTCATCATGGGTCCGTCTATATGTGTCTGTAGTAGCATCATATTTTATTGAATGAGGATTCTATAGTTTTCTATGTGCTATACTTCTGCTAATACAAATATTCTAAAAAGGTCTTCAATTGTGATTTGGCAGGTCTACGTCAAGGCAGAGATGGTGAACTGCTAGTACATTTTTGTCAGTGTGGATTCCTCAGAGCTCTCTATTGACATTCTGTGACCCGAGCAAATAATCTTTTGGCTTCCCAATTTCTTCGAACATTTTCTCAAATTTTCCTCAAAAAACATGGGGCTATAGTATTTAGTACCGGCTATCTGCAAACTCTGCTTTGAAATTGTTCCTAAGTTTGAAATCTTGTAAAATTGGAATTCCTATTTTTTGGTCCGTGTAGCTGAAGCAAGGAGCTTGTATTGTTCTCAAAACTGACATTGTTAATGAACATTATGTTTAGTGTTTTCCCCGAGGGTTTTGGTGTCTTGGTTTATAATGACACTTCTCTTGGTTTATATGACAGAGGAACATTGTCCATCTATGAACATGCTGCTGAAAATTATGCGGATGGAAGTGATCTTGTTCAGGGTAACCCTGAATCCATGATTGACTTATGGTGGTTTGGTATTTGCTCTGATTACTTTGGGCCGATTATGCATGAATTGGCTTTTAGGCCGGTGCTACTAAAAATGCATGAGGGTGCTCCGATGGTTCAAATGAGTCGGTGTGACTATTAGCTTTGTAAACTCTTGTTTGCTCTCCGATATATCATCCACGTACCCGATCAACATATGTATCTATGTTACCCATTTGATAAATATGTTGGTGGTGCTCAAAATATATCATATTTTATAGATTGATATGCTTTAAATAATACTCTTTATAAAGAATACTAATATTTAAGTTTTTAAAGAAGATATTTTTATGTATTTTAAGAATAATTAAAGAGTAAAACTATGATTGGCTCACATTTACCTGTTCAAATAATCAAAAATATTTTATCCAATAGGTCTTGTACTGTTCAATTTTATAATCAAAATTATAATTTCTTGATATCTTACCACAAATTATAAATATTTATTTTGTACTATTTTTAATTGTAGTTTTGTTTGACGTAAAACAGCAAAAGAGAAAATAGATTTAAATTTTAATTTAAATTTTAGTGTCTAATTTTTTGGGCCAAATGGGCCCTAGGAGCCTTCTGGTGTAGACAGCGCTAGAATGGACAATTTTCGACAAAAAGAATTTATATGTATAAATAATAAATTGTGGGAATTCTACAAAAATAACAAAAGACAATACGCGTGAAAAACCTGGCCCAACTAAACCGTCGAAAATTCGCCGCTCCCTTAGACCGGGTCTAAATTATCTAATACCCAAAAACCAAACCTTGACCGCCTGCCTAAGACCAATTGTTGATCCCCGGTGTTTGAACGATAAAGGAGAGCGTCAAACTCTGTAAGCCGCGGTAGATGCGAATCTCAGCCCTTTTTGCATTGCCTATTGCCTATAAATACTTGCAAGCAGCTGCAGCGGTGGAGGCGATAACTACGACCCAGCTAGAAAGAATCAATAATCTCTCCCTCTCTCTCTCTCTAACCCGAGAAAATAAAAACCCCCAGAAAAGAAAAAGAAAACCTCTCTCTAGAATCTGTCTGTATACTTATCTGCAGAGCAGCGGAAGTGGCGCGCCGGCAATCGGAAGAACGATGAAAGGGGCGGCGTTGTTCTTGACCATATGGGGTGTTGGTGTGGCAGTGATCTTGATCATGGCCCTCATCACGATGGCTTGTCGTCGGCATTATTACGGGACGCCGTTTCCTTACTACGAGCACCACCACCACCACCATGACCTCCATCACCACCACCACCCCCATCATGATGCAGGGATGGCTGCTGCTGCTGCTGCTGCTTCTTCTGCTGCTGCTGCTTCCGCTGCTGTTTAGTTGTAACACTTTATACATATATATATTAGTTTATGTAAATTAAATTTCTTCATTTGTTTTGATTATTCATTTCTTTCTATCTTTTGATTCCATATTTCTGCAGTAAGACATACGAATTACAGTAAGGAGAAATTTGTGAAAGGTTATCAGTATTGTCTATATATAATTTGGTTTGCATGTTTTGTTCAATTTCAATTACCACAAAAATTCTGAAAATATCTAAACTCCGAAAGGAGGACAGAAATTGCACTAATTTAAAATCATGTATTTATATATGTAAGAAACAGAAAAAAAACTTAATCGAAGAACTGGAGGAAGACGAAGGAGAGGGAGGCGACGCAGAGCATTCAGGAACCAAGGTTCCTTCGTGGAAAAAGAAATCGAGCTTTGGAAAAAGCCAAAAGCTGAGCGCAATTAATGAGCGTCACTTCTCTCTGCTGTGTATTAATTATTACAAATCGGGAAGCGTGTATATATACACGTAAAATACAGCTACACACTAGTAACGGTAAAATACACATGCCTAAAATAATTATACACCATCATCCCTAAAAGACAAGAAATAAAATGCTACCTAAAAATAAAATTACATCCAAAATATTAGATATCATTAATATCTATTTATTATTTTCTAATACAGACAACCAAGATCAATGCATAAAACAGAGCCTTGGGAAGAGTCTTATTTGGGTTGTCCACCTCTCCCGCCAAAGTACTGATCGAATCCCAATAATTCAGATTCCAGAAGAGCGTGTTCAGGTACGAGCCCCAGTCCACACTGCCTAAATCAACTTGTAACCACCTTGAAGGCTTCAACTTTGGGAGTGCCACCAGTCCCATGACCGCAAAAGGAAGAACGGAAACCACTCCTAAAAGAACGGCAACCCATCCTACAATTGCCAAACCTCTGTAGTTCAAGTAAGTGAGCGCAACTGTCAAAATTAGCACTGCTATGGTCCTTGGATAACCAAGGCCTAAGACTGGGACTGATGATTTCAAATAGTCAAGAAAGAGAACTGGGTATAAAGCATTATCAATAACCCCACTCACCCACTTCATCCAACCTTGCTGGAAACCCCAATATGGGCCTAAAGCAGAAGAAACCCAAACCACATAGCCACCATTTTCAGGAAACATGGTCCCCATTTCGGATGTGATCAGCGCCTCCGGCACGCTCCAGATGAAGGGGAATATCAAGAATCCCAGAAGGGCTAACAGGGGTCCAGCAGCCCCAACACTGTCCTCAATGCCAAATGGACCCCCAGACACCTCATAGAAGATGAGAAAAACAAGCGGTAATACAGACACCTTTTTGAATATATCACCCCTAGGTGAAGGAAGTGCTACTTCCCTAATATCAACGTATCCTGAACCATTATATGAGCCCACTTCAATTGAGGCTTCTCTGTTAATTGTCCGCCTCAATTTCTGCATTCAGTGTCAAGTTAAATAGGAGTTAATTACTATTCGATTATTCGCCTTCACCTCCAACCCACCCCCCAAAAAAAATAAAAAAGAAAAACCCAACACACACACACACACACGGAGCCCAAAATAATCCGTATCTGTGACTCAAATTATCTATCGCACAACGAGATTGATCCAACCAATAGAAAGTCTTCAGAAATGATCACAAGGTCCGAATCTTTAGTTCAGGCCTAAAATTGGAAAAAGGATAAAAGTAAACCCTCAAACTCAGAGAATCCGTCAAACTATTCTGCTGATTGCACTCTACAATGAAAAACATCACAACACCACCGACTGCATGCATATATAAAAGGGTTGGATTACCTTCCTTAGTTTGAAGAAAAAACGATGTTGGCGCAAAACACGCGGAAGTCACGATGACCGAGCGAACACAAAAGGAGAAGTTCTCGGACGGCAACAGAGAGAAGGACTCGGACGGACAGAGTAACGACAGCAGAGACCGAGAAGACACAAAGAGATTTTGGGCGTGGAAGAACCCTTCTTTAACCAAGGGAAAAACCACCGAAAAATACACTATAAAAGATAGTTACAATCGTTAGCTACTCAAGCTCCAACGAAAAAGAATCAAGTGTATGCCTTTCTCTCTCTAAAAGTCTTGCCCTCACAACCGTAGGGTGGCAGAGGCGTGCCCCTAGGACTGTCGCGCCGACCGCACGCCTGGCGCATGCCTGGCGTGTCAGAAGACAGTCCTGACACCTGGGAAGTGGTTGCCTTTACAACTTCCAATCAACCTACCTGCAAAAGACGGCCGCAGCAGGCCTACGAAAATAGAGTTAACGCCTATGACCCTACGTCCTCGTCCACAGTACTCGGACATGACCAAACAAGAGTCCTCGTCCAAAAGACGCATAAGAGTCCTCGTCCCAAAGACGTAAGGAGTCCTCGTCCATTCCTTCTCTGGAGTCCGTGGACGTGCCACTCGGGAGTGACCCCAACAAGTTCTTCCTCTTCCGGCGCCTCCTACGTTCTCTTCCTAGGGTTTTCAGTATGGATTTTAGTCCTATGACCTCTTATTCATCGTATTATTTTTCTTTCCTTGTGTGTTTCTGCAGCTCACATCTATCGAGTAGCTTAATAAAATTGTAGAATCTGAACTGAAATGTGCTCGAGCATGCATCAGAATAGAAGATCGAAAGTACCATGTCAGGATGAAAATCAACACACATCCCAATAAGCTACGAAGGGTCCGAAGATCTCTTTCAGTAATTTTCCTCGAATACTTCAGTGGGTAGCCTGTCGAAACAGAAAAATCTGGGTGTGGATGACAGTGGGTAACGATTATTGAGCCTATGAATCATCAGGTTTATCAGCCACTAAGGAAGGAATAGGTTTGTAAGAGCCTCTACGATCCACTGGTGCTTCAATTGCATTGCACAACGGGGGCCACTGTATAGTATTTCCCTTTTGGGAGCGAGTAGGGAGCTCACAGCTATCGAGTAGTTTAATAAAATTGTTGGGTATAGCATAGGATTAGACCAATCTGACCGGTTGATTTATGGGGCAGTAAATAAAACTCTATATGGATAGATGGATCATCAAAATTGTTAGATCAGCATAAAATAAAAAAATCAACTGAATAATTAATAAATTATTCATAAAAGATTAATGTATCGAATGATCAGTTGATTAATAAATTTGAATGGTTAATCCTGACAAACGATTATATGAATCGATGGATGAACAGTTGGATCATGTCAATATTTAATATGGATAACGAATTGGTATTTGATGCGTACCTGGATCCGCCTTCGAACAGATTCGGATTCTTCTGGACTGACCCGATCCGGCTCCGCTCGCTGAGTGCGGGTCCTGCACACCACTAAAAAGAACAAGAGGTCAGCGTTAACGGC
>JAOVVI020008753.1:0-14013 GCA_028571085.2 Nepenthes alata
ACCAACTATCCAAAAATAACAAATGCTAATAATGAGGTGGTAATAGTTATTTTTTTAAATTCAAAAATAACTATTTTTTCAAGAATATTTATTCATTATCCAAAAACAACTAAATAGTAAAATAATTATTTTTAAAAAAATAAGGTATGTACAAAAAATCTATTCCCAAGGACTAAACTTGAGGTAAGAATTCAAATATTGGCAACACCCATTCTTCAAAAGTCATATTTTAGCAATTCGTACAAGGTTAAAAGATGCATGCTTAGGTAACGTTTAATTGGAGGAAATAAAAATTATATTTTCTTCTTATTCTCAAAGGAATAAATATTTCTCCTTTTAATTATAATTTAATCATGAATATTTATTCCCATAAAAATATGTATTCTCAAATATATAAAAATAAATATTTTTATTTTTTATTAGAAAATAATCATTTTCACAAATATAAAATAACTATTTTTATTTATTATTATTATTATTACTACTACGTTTGATTATTATTATTATTATTATTATTACTACTACGTTTGATGATGATGATGATGATGATTATTATTATTATTACTACTACGTTTGATTATTATTATTATTATTATTACTATTTTTACCTTATTCTTTATACTATTTTACAAACCAAATAATAAAATACTAATTTTTACCTTATTATATTCCAATAACTAAATATGAAAATAACAATTCCAACTCTATTTTTATCATATTTTATTTTCTAAGAATAACTATTCTATTTTCATATTATTCCATTCCAACAACCAAACATATTATTAATGCACACTACTAACTCAGAACACATTCGTGTAGACGGTAAAACTAATGGTAAGTATTGAAATACTGCACACTCAACGCCCTTTCTTGAAGGACTAATGCAAACACCTCATTGAGGAGTAGCATATGCTCCATCAGTAAATTTTGACCTCTCACATTTGACTATACATGATCTAATCCCATTAAAAAAAAACGTAACTTGCAGTTTAAATGGATATTGGACTTATACTAAGGTATAGAGCTGAATAATTCTTCCTAATATCCCTTCAGTCTGTTAAAATGGCAACTCATCGAATCATGATTCTGCGCAATTTTATAGATCATATTATGCATTCAAAATGCTCTTCGTCAATTGCTTTTGTTCTCTCTCCAATTCCAACCATATTTTTCCAGCTGTCTATGTAAATCACGCTGGAAGCAATTTCTTTTAGGAAGGGGATTTCAAATCCAAGAAGAAACAACATTGTATTATCATCGTGAAGTATGGACTTGCTGGATCTTCAACGGATGAGGCACAAAGGTGAATGATGATTCTGCACTATGAACATTCTCAGAGCCCATGAATATGCTCTGATACGGTGTAAATCTCTGGACAGAAAAAAATGGAAGTTGCATAATTGACAGAAGAGAATGAAGTAGAATTCATTCAGACTTGTGTACAATTTATATAGAAAGAAAATATGATGAAACAAACGAATATTAAACTTAACAGACACAACAAACTCATTTTCCAAATCAGTATTTTGATAAGAATTTAACTAATTCTAACAATAGCAATTAGTATCTGTAACAAATTCCTTATATCAAAACATAAATATGTTTGTTGAGTATAAGCTAAGATTGTTGAGTATCCTAGTATGCTTCTGTTGGATTTAGCTTAAGGGGCAGCATGGAAAAACTGAACTCAGAGCTGCATTACAAATTCACCCAATAATTCAAGATAGCAAGAAGCAGAGGAAGATAGCTCAAAGGCACAATGAAAACTATAAATCTCCCACGCTTGAGATAAAATGAATATTTTCTGAGACTTAAAACCTACTCAACCTGTCAGTGCAACCCAAGGTTTCAATCACCATCTGCCTCCAATGCTACTGATTTCAGCAAGCAATGATGACAGGATTCTTTTTTTAACAGGCATCAGTATCCTCTTACCTAAGCACTTACAATTTACAAGATGAATGTGATTGTCGATCAAAGATAATCCTCTGCCACCAGCGAACATATGCATCTTTCAATGTTTGAGTTCTTTTTTGAAAATCTAAGATTAACAAATATAGTCATGAACAAGTAGAAGGAACCACCCAGTTGATCATCAGTTTCTTTGGTGGTGGGGTGTAGAGGATTGTTAGCCCACATTAAATTACAAGCTCAATGAAGTCAGAAATTTGACTTACTAATCCACAGATAGTTTTCTGTCAATGGTGGAAAATGTCTGGTAAAATGCCTTGAAATGCTTGTAAGCAATGTCTACATCATTTTTCCCACATATCTCTCTCACACTGCAATATTGATGAAAATAATAGGCCAGATAAGCAGTTAGCATGATATATATCAACCAGTGCCACAGCAAAATTCAAAGTGGTCAGAACTACCGTGACAATATCATGTTTTCAAGTGTTTATAACCATGTGAACTTTTGATTTGTGGCTTGCATATACAATAAACTGTCCGAAACTGAAACTAACATTTAATTACTCTGAATTTCTTGGATTTTTTTGCAAAGTTAAGTTTGCTTTTTCAGTTTTTGAAGGTTCATCATCTCTTCTGAACAATTTTTCATTCATAAACATATTAATTGAATTGTTGGCAAAATTTACAAATTCTTTAAATGATCATATTCCAGAAATTTCACAAGATCTTGGTGAATCCAGACCGTGCTTTCCATCTCAGAATGGAAATCCCCAAACAAATCTTTGCTCCACCACTAGTGATTGAGTGAAAAGAATAGGAGGAGCACTTATCATTTGTGGTGACTGGTGACGCCTGACATTAGATAGCTCTATGGATCATAATAGACAAATATCCTTTCTTTTGCTTTGGTGGTTTAGGAAGGATCCTAAGCTTGCTTGCCTAACAAATCTCAGACATTTATATCATACTCTCATTGCTCCTTCCCCACATTCACCCTCACTTTGTCCCTCAGCATAAAATTATTGAAGAGACTAGTTCAACTGACTCAAAAAAAGCAAAAATAGACTTTGTATCACCTCTTCTCCAATCAGGTTGATAAACTTATATGAAGATTCACTCAGATATCCCCTCACTCCATTAGTATTGATAGAAATAACAGAGAAATAAGATAACTTGAATCAACTGCAAGTGTTTCAAGAATAGCCTACATGCCACCCTGGACAACAGTTTTCTTTTCTCCCACCCTTTTATGGTGAACCATGGTTTCAATAAAATACTACTGGTTCAAATTGATTCAAGAAAAAAGACTATTAACCATTGATTTCAGTCTCACCAAACATATAAACCGGAAGAGTTGTCTGCCATACCATCTAATACTAACACAACAAAGAATATCAACTGTGAAAAACTTTAATCTGCTATCACTTCATAAGGATTACCATTTTCTCCTGTTCTCATTAATACGTCAATTACTTACAGAAAATAACCAATTTGATACCTGTGCATGGAAAGTTGTGCAATACCACAATCAACAGTTCGGATCCCAACCCCAGTAGCAAGTATGGGACCGATTGTAGATCCACAGCCCATATCATTTCTCACAACAAATTCCTAGAGAAACAGCAAAAACAAGAAAGTTTAGTTTGGGCACCTTCAACTACAATTAATAAATTTGAATTTGCAAAATGCAAGTTATCAAGTTGAACGTATTCAGTTCAGCACATAAAAAAGCCAGTTTATTCAGTGTCATTCCATCTCTCTCTCTTTTTTTTTATTTTTCCTGCTATTGTAATATTTAAGAGATACCTGAACACTTATCTCAAGCACCTGACTCTGAAATATGGCTTTAGTTGGTGCCAAAGCTAACAGAGTTAACTGTGTCACGGTTGCAAGTTGAGGCGTTGGAAAGTCATGACACTGGTACAGTTTACGTGGCATGAGTCTTTTGACAAGCACTAGGAGATGTGATTGTGACTTGGGGGATGAACTTGGCATGGGTGAAATATCGTGGACACTTCAACATATACATTGACACTACTAGAATGTGCGCCGACACTGCTTTTGCCACATTGACGTGGGGCAAATGAGCTTAATTCGGTAAACAATCTATTTTTCCAAGCATCGAGAGGCATGAAGTGAGTCCTAAGTGGGAACATGGAATGGCAATGATGTAGGGACTGAGCAGTTGATCGATTCATAAGATATGCCAGTGTGATCGATGAGGGTTCAACGTCTACTCCTAAAAATCCCATAAAAGCCTAGGACCCTCTATAAAGAATATCATGGTATCACGCTCTCCATCCACACAGTTTTCGTAGTGCATCAGGAGCTAAATATCACCTAAATGAATTGCCCTATGAATGGGAAGGGCTCTTGGGCATGTTGAAAGGACAACTAGGGTCTCTACTAGGATCTCAGCAGGACTAGTTGATTGATTGAAAGGAATAGAAGCCTCAAAATTGAGGTGAATGATACAGACTTGTTATGATGGGTTCAATTATTAAGGTGACTAATGTGTTAGAGATGGGGCTTTTGGATCCTTGAATTGAGTAAGATTTACCTTGACTTGGAAAAGTTAAGGCGCCAAACAGTCAATTTCTATTTCACCATGACACCTTGCATGGATCCATAGGTACATCTTTTATTTTGTTCCTAGCCCAACAATCTATGAAATGAGGAGTCCATCGTGGGTAAACCCCAAGCAAAGTCAAATACGAGTTCCAGGTAGGTCCAACATTTTACTAATTCCAACATTATGTGTCTATTGAAAAAGTAGACTTCTTTCCTTCTGCAGAAAGGAAGCAATACGGTCTCAATAAAATGGTTAGTGGAAAAAGCATCTAGCATTATTCAAGATTTGTATGGGGGATTTACCACTTGTCTGGATAGAAGACAATGACAGGAACTGATTATCTAGCTGTGATGATGGCTTGCAGATAAGCAGGTTAAACTACAAAGAATTCTTCAGCTGTTTCAGAAATCTAAGTAGAGTTGGTGCATATGTCTACTGGCTTTAACAAATCAGATTGCCTGACACGAGCAAGAATTCTCACCATCTGCTTTGACAAAATAAAGAAATGCTCTGTCTTTTTCTCAATTTCTTCACACAAAATCCTAGGCAAAAACACAAGTGAAGTAATTGCTGCAAAGGAGAAGGCATGAAGAGAGAGAACATTTCTTGTTGGGGTGCAGAGACATCACTGTGAGTTTCATTTTCACAGCAAGAAATCAGTCAGCCTTGGAAGGTGGAGAACTAAGCAGCAGGATGCAAAATGCATAATTACATAGAAACAACTAGATTTGCATCCACCAATAACTTAAGTTGACAATTGGATCAAGAAATGAGTTGGTTACTGATCTGTCAACTACCTTATACGAATTGAAGGAACCCATATTTACTCTTGTGCAAAATTGCAACATTTACACTCAAAACATAATTCAGATATTTCAATCTAACAACTTTTAGATGTGTAGTTCAACAAATAGTTTATGGTGGATGACATTATTCAGTCGTGCAAACACTCAGAAGCCATCGATGAAAGTAATGTAAAAACTTGGCAAAGTTTAGCATACTACAGTGTTATAAGAGCTTTTGGAGTCTCAAAAGATTTGTTTCTCTCTTCCCTACACTTTTCGTGCTCTAAACAAGGCAGGGGATGGATGAACTGAACATGTGGCCTGCAAGATTAAAAAAGATTTTGGAGCAAACCCATAGATGAAACAGGCCATGATGTCCTGTTTAGAGTGATATCTCCTTCACATTCTCGGGTTATTAAGGAATTCCATTCAGGATCAGTAATATGATTGAAAACTAAAATCATTCACTTTCCCTATAGGAATTACTGAAAAATAAAATGTGACTAACACAAATTGGCTAGCCCAAATAATGCAATTACTGTAACCTACATTGTGCAGAGAAAAAGCATTGACATAATCAGCTACATCAACAGAACAGCAACAGAATCATAGTTTTACAATATATTGAAAGAAAAGTCACCTGAGTTGGAAGGTTGTGGATTTTTGCCACTTCTTTGAAAAGCAAAGCTGTAATTCCACTAGTAGCATAGCGTTGGTTTGCATTATGTTTAATAACCAGTCCTTTTTGCATTTCGGGCTGATGGTGTTCTTCATGCTTGTCCATAAAATTTGGGTGAAGTCCATGAGCCATGTCAGCAGATACTATTGGAAGCATTCCAGAAAGCACAATGCTGAAGTTACTAACTGTAGATCCTCATTTTACCAGGAGAAGGAAAGAACAGGTGGAAACAGGGAAGGGGGGGCACTGGATAATTGCCAGCTTCCAAATGCTGTTATGCCTTTAAAGGAAGATCAAGTTTAACAACAGAAGCAAACTCAAAAATAAACCTAGTGCGGGATAATTGTTAATTCCAAATGATGATAAGCATTCAAATGAAGATCAAGTTTAACAGCAGAACGAATTTCAAAAATAAACTCATACAGTGCTCGATAGCATAATGTAAACAAAAGCAGCATGTGAAGCACAGTTACTTTTGACTTCTCTTTATCCCCAAATATCTATGCAGAATTGTAGACCCTTGGTGATGAGTGTGACACTTCCACATCAATTAGTTGAAAATTCTACAAAGATTGAGGGAAATAGCAGAGACTTAACACCCAGAAACGTATTCATATGTGATACCAACTTTGCATAGCATAGATGTGAAGTTACCAAACTGTGTAAATTCATAAGGTGTCAACTTACAGAATACCTAGAAAAGATTGGCGAATTGTACGTTGAACAGCACCCTCGCCAACATTGTGATGAGCTAAGCAGCTAACAATTCGTGTCATAGCTTGAAACATGGTTGGTGCACCAGCTCCCTGAATTGAGTTTGAGCCCACCTACAAAGCAAGGATTCAGTATTGGTGCTGAGTTGAAAGACAACTGGTGTACCATATTGCCTTATACCGAGGGAGAAAAAGGAGTAATCAGTGCCTCGAGAAAGTGGATAAAAATTCAGACACTGATCTGTTTTAAAACAAACAACCTTGAATCAATGTCAGAAAACAAACAAGACGTATCTCAACATCCTTGTTGAAACATTTTTAAGTATCAATTCCAAAACCAAGCCAATGAAAACAATATAGAGAGAGAAAAAGACAGTGTGCCAATGTTTGTAAAAAATAAATAGAGAAAATGGGATATTTGAAGAAGACTATGTCCAGTGAATGCAGAGTCTCTACTTTAAGCTTCCCAAAATGCAACGAAGCAGCTTTCATTACCCTGTTGATATAACATGAAAAATGGGTTCCTCTAACTCGGACGATGAGGTGCAGGTAAATTGTGCAACAAAAAGGATCCTTTGACGAAGGAAATGACCACTGCTTCTTTTATAACAGATACATATGGAGGAAAAAAAAATTAATCTGCCCAAATCAGGGCAAATCAAACAGCCAATAATGGTTTAACATTTGTGCAGTTCAGTTGTTTAGTTTTTTTTTATACAAACAGCACGTTTAGCTTGGTAACAATTTAAGAACTTAAACTAGGCTAAATCAAACCAAACCGTACACACACAAACATACATGCATACATATATATAAATATAACAAATAGATTTGCTATTATAACTAACGAGATTTTGATTATGCCTATTTCTATAATACTTCTGAATCAACTTCAATATTAGTGATTAAATTCTCGATGCCTTCAAGAGATGATTGTCACATAAATTATTAAATGTTCTTATTTTATTGTCGACAGTGGCCACATTTCAAGCAAATTTTCATAATATTAAAGAAATTTTAGATGATATCGTAAAGTTTATAGGAAATACATCACATAATTATTTATCTAAATAATATATTTTAATATTATTTTTATGATTAAATAGTATCTCATTTATCTTTTTTCTCTTCAAAGTATTGTGGATCAAATTTAAATATCATATTGAAGTATTTCTAAATCGATGATTAATTTTTCACTTAAACTGTTTTTCATTTCTTCATTATATAATTTTACTATATCTAGTATATTATTTTGGAACATGTTTAAGACATTGGTATTATTATGTTAATATTATAGCATATTTTCTTTTGTTTTTGTAAATTTCATGAACTAGTAATTTTTACACTGCTGAGGTTAGTACTATAAAAAGCATAAACCTCCCAAACCAAACCAACCGGCACATTGACTATTTAGTTTGGTTTGGTAAAAATCCAAACCGCAATCTACGGGTTGATTTCCCTCCAACCCACACCAAATCTATCCATAGTCACCTCTAGAGGTACAATAGCAAAAGAATTAGCAATATCTTTTCTAATATAGAAATACAAGTCCTGTGCTTAGGGGGGAAGAAGGGGAAAAGGAAATCTCTCAAGAAAAGCTTACCTCTTCATTGTCAAAAAAAGCAACCATCCGAACAGCATGTTCACTTGATAGATCTCCAGACAATTGACAGGAATCAATAAGAGCTCTTAGTGCACAAAAACTTGAGGCAAGATTATCTAATCTCCCAGAAAATATGAATTCATTGTTCACACCCCCAAGACAGCTAGGCTGTGTATCACAAATATTTAGCTCAATACTCATTATGTCATCAGCAGCACATTTCAACTCATCTGACAAGACCTAGCAACAAAAAATGCTGAGAAATTATTCCTATTAGATAAATTTCTAATTCCATAAGTTGTAAAGTAACTATAAACATGCCAATATGAGGAAATAATTCAAAGTTCATTAATAATGACAAATTTGCATAATTACTTCAATTAGGTAAAAAACACACAACAAAAAGATGAATCTATTTCTTCTTAAACTAATATTTGAAATTCGTCTGTCATCATCCACTGTTGCACAAATTCCTTTTGACTTCCTCGGAGAAGACTATAAAATAAAGATTCTTCACATGTTTCTATTGGTAGAATTCATTATTTTGTTTCAAATACCTAATAGTTCGACATCTATTAAAACAGCAGCTTGCTGATAGTGATCTATGGGCAGATATACTAAGGATTCTTAGTCTCTTGGTTGATCAGCAGTTGACAGCACATACTGGAATAATTGCTCAAAGCGACACTTACCTCCAAAAGTTGAGGATGATGGCAAGCTTTTGACGAGGGAGAATTTTTCTTGGACTCCAAAAATGATTCTTCACATCTCGTAGACAACAGTGGAATAAGGTGAGTTTCTAGATTTGGTTTAAAACCATCCGTGTTCACTGTGCTAAATAGTAGAAAGAGAAAACAAGAGAAACAACAAATAATATGGTAAGTCAACATGTACTTGTTACCCAAGAAAATAAATATGTTCTTGTCGATCAATTAGCGAATGAATATGTACTTGTCGATCAATGAGCGTAAGCATTACACCAGTATCAAAAGCCGGTACATTGACGGGCTCAATATCATATCATCAAATTAAAGCTACTTCCTGCTTGTTATAAGCAGTAAATAGGAAAAAACTACTCAGAAGTTCACATTGTTAAAGAAAATTGTACTTCCATATATCAACCAAAAGTTTTCATAGACGAATTCCTATCATATCAAATAAGGTTTCTACTCTTCTCATATTAGTTATGTATGTCATCCAAACCCTGCTTCTTGTACCATTCAACTTCAACCTGGTATCACAAACCAAAAGTACATTGTACAAAGAATAGCAGCACTGCGAGTGTGCACACAGTTAAATGGTGGCAGATCTTCACAATGTATATAGCATCTGAAGAAATCAACAGTTTGAGGAGTGGAACCAGACCGGTCAAGATGAATTGCAAGGGTTGGTATTCGTAGTAGAGGGCTTCTAACTTTGACAAGCTTGTGCACAAAGGAATCATCATTACTTCTCACTATAACCCTTCCGGCCACGCTTAAATCTCTATCAAACCAAGTATGCCATAAACCACTTCCATAAGTCTGCACATTGACCATTAGATAGCCAGGTTTTGATGATGCAGATTTTGGCTTTAATTTTAGACATGGGCTATCAGTATGTGCAGCAATCACAAGAAAACCATTGCCAGCATTATACCTGCAAGATCAATTAAAGCCTTTCATTCAAAACTCATTTTTTAGAATTACAACATTGACATATTAGAGAGTGAACTGAAACACCAAGGGAATGGCTGAATTGCAAATGAGTTGTGAATACAAGTTGATGTCCAATTAGCATAAAATTTACAGGAACAGAAAAAAAACAAAAAACAAAAATAGCAAATGGAAGGACATTTAGATGAAAATGAAAATGCAAAGCATTTGACAATGACAACCAATGCTTCAAGGATGCAAATGGTGGGCTAGACAAAACCAGAAGACATAACAGCTGCAAAATGATAGTCATTTTCTGATGTAAGAGCAAATATTCTAGAAGGGACTGGAGTGGTTCCATGGCTGAGCAACTTGAAGACTGTTTTACACTGATGTTGGCCATATTAAGTAAATTCAATATTGATACCCAATGGGTCCTGCACTCTAGGTACAAAAATATGATCATACTTTATCTAAGCATTCCAGGGCAATTGTCAAATTTAGACTAGTAACTAAAGTATATCATAATATATTTGAATAAAGAGAAGGATTTGGCGTAAGATTCCACCTTGGAAATTTTAGGAATAAGTTGAGTACTGCATTGCACAGTCCAAATGAGTAGAAAATAAGATTTACAAAAATATCTTCCATTTGATTGATCATGTTTGCAATTTGGTTTTAAAACCTGAAAACTAATAGGCTGCTATGATGCTTATGTAGATCTCTACATAATTTCTAATCTTTAAATATGATTTTATCTTGAAGAAGTATGCTTACGTTCATGGACATGATCCTTACATGTGTCATTTGTAAATTCATGATATGATCTTTGGCACTACAATTGGTATACATGACACCTTTAGAGTGTATACTAGATATCTTTGCTCTCAGAGAACTGCTCTGCTTATGCATATGATCACGATACATGACATGATTACAGAAGTTGTTATATGTTACAATGTTTTATACTCAGTTCAATTTTATAGTGAAAGATGTTTTAGACATTTATTTTATGAAGTATGTATGAATTCACAAGCATTCATGGTTATTACAACTTTTGACAAATGTTTGTTGTTTATAATAAAACTTATAAGTATATAATCTATTCACTAAGCTTGTCCATAGAAACAAATATTAGCTGAAATCAATATCAAGGAGATTGGGATCCAGAATATTATCACGATATGTTGCCATATCGACAAGATATTGTGATATATCAGCCAATACATGCTGATATATTTGTCAGTCTTCTTTTACATTGACTCATTTTAATACCACCACACCCTGTTGACCTCTCTCTTCACTCATTCTTCTTTTGAAGCCCCACAATTATATCTGATATAAAATTTTAAGATCTATTCAAATTTATACTTAGAGTTTATAGATCTATATCAAAAGCTTAATTTGTATATTTTTATGTTGAATGTTAGATTTTTTTTTATTTTTCTATTTCGAGGAAAAAAATATTTTTTTAAAAAAAATTCATTTTTAGAACCATTGTTAGATTAAATTGTGAAGTTGTGTAATTAATTGTTCTTGAATTTTATTATTGTTCATTTTACCATAATTGCAACAGTAGTGATTAACATTGACATAATAGAAGTAAGTGGATCGATCCAATCTTTATCAATCTTTTTAAATTTTTTCCATAAATCTTTTTCGGATTTTTTTTACTAGGAACAACATTTTGGAAAAATTTGATTTTGAATATTCTTTGTTAGATCAAATTGTGTAATTAATAGTTATTGAATTTTATTATTATTTATTGTTAATTATGTTCCTTGTTTCTCATTTTCTTGAATATCCTGAAATTTTTCACAGAATTTTTTTTTTCAGGTTTTTATTTCTGGAAAAAATTAAATTTCAATTTTAAAAAAATTATTTTTAAGATTTTTTGTTAGATCAAATTGTGTAATTAATTATTCTTGAACTTTGTTGTTGCTGATTGTTGATTTATGTTCCTTTTTTCTCAATTTTTTTCTAAAATGGGTTTTTGAAATTCTTGCAAATATTTTTAAATGTTTAACATCAAAGAAAAAAGGCAAGGGAGAGTAGAGGACGGTGGAGGAAGAAAATGAGGGGAACATGAGGTTGATGTGGGCTAGGGTGTTTGTGATCCTGTCCCACGGGATAGAAATAAATATAAATATAAACTTTTTGACAAAATTATTAGTGGATGAATTACTGGACAAAAAGTACATTTGGGTCATGTAAGAGGAAATCTTAATCCTTGTAACCATGTGTTAGGAGAAGTTAGGTAGCTTATATAAGCATCTGAATGAGCAAAAAAACAAAGAATAGAGAAGAAGAGAATTCAAAAGGCTTACATAAGGATATAATAGATAGCAGGTCCAAGCTCAACGCAATGAGCAGTTTAGGTGGGCTTAGGAACATTGTGGATTTAGGGTATAAAGAGGAGGATGTGCAATTTGAGAAGGCTAAATGAGAGAGCATCAAATGTATGAGGGAAGTGGCAAAAATTCAGGACTCAATCATCTCGTATTGAGGAAGATTATAGTAATGGTGGATGGAAGGCAATGGTCAAGGACCAAGGATGCCTTGATCAGTTCTCGTCCAAGAGTAGGACCTATATGCATCTGGTAACAAGGGGCAGGATTGACCTCGAAAGCGCACATACTCATTTGGCAAAGATTGACTCAACTCTACACAAGAGTAATGCCTCAAAGCAACCGAAGACCATATCGATGAAGGGTTTGCAAAAAAGGTTACAACAGGCCGTTAGTCTTTTTCTATTATAGAGCAACTCCACCAAATATTGCTACAACCAACCCCCTTTTATCAGCCTATATTAGATACAACAGTTCAATGTTGTGTAGGAGTTAAAGACCCTACTCATATGAGCTTATGAATTTTTATTTAGATGATGAATATACGCAGTTGAAGCAATGGATTGATAGTTTCAGTCTTATTTAGGATGATGGGGTGTTACTATTATGTGCAGTGAATAGACAGAAGTAACACATTAGTACCTGATTAATTTCTCAGTGTATAACCCCAGGAATATAATTTTTTTACGAGTCCATTGATGCCATAACTATCCATAGTAGAAACAAATAGTACTATTTCAAGCTGATTGACAAGTTAGTTGACGAGATTGGTGAGGATGGAATCCTCCTAATTGTTACAAATAATGAGAGGGCAATGAGAATGGCTAGGCAACTTATGTAGAAGAAGAGGCATCTTTACTGAACTGGTTGTGCAACCCCTTCTTTAAAACCTTATTTTGAAGGATCTAGGGAAGAAACAAAATGTGGATGATGTGTTGACAGAGATAAAGAAAATAATAAGCTACATCTATAGCTTGACATGGCTAATTGACAATATGACGATGTTCACTATGGCTAAGAATTACTACGCAATATTATCACATGTTTTGCAACAACTTCCTTCCAATGGAGTCAATTTATATCCATAGAGAGGCTTTAGGAATATAATTAAATTAGATGGTTATAAATCTTACAGATTTTACAAAGCAAAAGAGGGCATAGGAAATGATGTGAAGAAAATCATTCTAGAGAAGGAATTTTAGAGAATGAAGTTATTAGAATGCAGGAACCCCTAATTAAAATGCAAAAATTGATTAATGGTGATGAGAAACCGACAACGGGATTTATTTCTAAAGTCATGGACCAAGCAAAAACAGCTATCAAGGACATGTGGCATATAAGTAATGAAATTTAAATTGAAAAAAAAAATTACAGTTCAACTATATATATATATATATATATATATATATAATTCTATTTACTTTTTTACTTAATATGTGTTATTGCTAGGTTATAATTTAAACATCCAAAATAAATATGGTGGCTAGCTTCCAACCATTTGGAGGTGATGGACAGGGTAAAAAAAAAGATTATTCAAGTATTAGAAGCCAACTAGGATAATTAAATTAGAGCAATAAATCAAATATGCAATGCAACTTATTTGTATTAATTTTAGATTTCACTTATCAAATCAATAAATCAAGAGCAGTTGGGCACTCTTTATGCAGAAGAGGATACATTTATCCTAAACTAATTATGCGACACATTGTATGGGCATTATTCCAGAGGATTTAGTGAAAAATAGAGTGTGCAGGGAGTGCCGACA
>JAOVVI020008754.1:0-14012 GCA_028571085.2 Nepenthes alata
GAATTTGCAGTGGCTCCTCGACGTAGGATAAATCCTTGTTGATTTCCAAGGGTTTGAATTCAATTATGTGCGTAGGATCATAAACATACTTCCGGAGTATGGATACATGGAACACGTCATGTACTTCTGTCAGACTTAGCAGTAGTGCTAATCCGTAAGCTACTTCTCCGATCTTTTCTAGAACTTCAAAATGACAAATAAATCATGGCTTGAGTTTACCCTTCACTCCAAATCGCAATGTTCCCTTGGATGGTGAGACTTTCAAAAAAACAAAATCTCCTATCTCAAAGCTCAATTCTGTCCTCCTTCTATCCGCATAGCTTTTATGTCTGCTTTGAGATCCTCAAATTATTATGGATTAGTTTAATTTTCTTAGCCGTTTCCTTTACGATTTTTGGACCCAAAATTCTTTTATCTCCGATTTCTTTCCAAAGGAATCGACGACCTGCATTTCCTTTCATATAGAGCCTCAAAAGGCGCAATGCTGATACTAGCCTAATAACTGTTATTATAAGCAACTTCTGTCAGTGCTAGCTAGGTATGTATCCTAAGTGCCTTTCATTTCTAACATAGATGCCCTCAACATATCCTCAATAATCTGGATAGTTTGCTCGGATTGGCCATCCGTTTGAGGGTGATAAGTAGTACTAAATTTAAATTCAGTCCCCACTTCTTTATGCAAACTTTTCCAAAACCTTAAGACAAAATGGAGATCCCTATCAGATACAATGGAGGCAAGAATTCCATGTAGTCTCACGATTTTGTTCACATACAGCTGGGCTAGCTTATCACGCGAATAGGTCGTCCCGATTGCCAAGAAGTGGGCTGACTTTGTCAACCGGTCAACTATAACCCAAATGACATCGTGATTTCTGGGAGTCCTCGGCAGGCCCGATACAGAATCTATAGCAATATCTTTCCATTTTCAGCTCGGGATTGGCATTGGCTGTAACAACCCAGAAGGCTTTCTCCTTTTCGCTTTCATTTGCTAACATACGAGGCATTTTTCCACATATGCTATGATGTTTCTCTTCATGTTACTCCACCAAAAAGTTTTATTCAAATATTGATACATTTTATTTGTTTCGGGGTGGATGGTATATCTAGACGATGGGCTTCCCTTAGAATCTTTTCTTTTAAATCCTTATCATTTGGCACACATAAAAGGTCTCTAAACCTCAATACTCTTTCCGTTTGGATATTGAATTCAACTCAAGACTCCTTACTCAAGTCACTTACAATTTCTACAAGGAACGGATCATTAACTTACTTTTTCTTAACTTCACTAATATTCTCAGGTTGAATTTGAAGAAAAGATAAGAGCATCCTATTGCCCTTAGTATATCGCCGGACATCACATTGCTTCAGATATTCTAATAATTTTATTTGCTTGATTTGCAATCGAGCCACAATTCCTGACCGTCGACTTAATGCATCTGCAACCATATTAGCCTTTTCAGGCTTATACTGTATCTCATAGTCGTAATCCTTTAAGAAATCAAACCACGTCATTTGCCTCATGTTAAGATCATTTTGAAAAAATAGATACTTCAGGCTTTTGTGACCAGAATACATATAAAATTTTTCACCATATAGGTAATGCCTCTAAATTTTCAAGGCAAACACCACAACAGCTAGCTCTAGATCATGGGTAGGGTAGTTCTTTTCATGCACCTTCAGTTGTCTAGACCCGTAAGCTACCACCCTACCATGTTGCATCAATACACATCCCAAGCCTGCCTTAGAGGCATCACAATACACCTCATAGCCTCTTGATCCTTCTGGAATAACCAATACTGGAGTAGTAGTCAGGCGATCCTTTAATTCTCAAAAACTCTGATCACACTCCTCAGTCTATTCAAATTTAACTTCCTTCTTTAGTAATCGAGTCAGGGGTATAGCAATATTTGAAAAGTTTTCCACAAATCGCCGGTAGTAGCCTGCCATGCCCAGAAAGCTTCTAACCTCGGTTACAGAAGTCAGCCTACTCCAGTTAGTAACAACCTCTACTTTTCTTGGATCCATAGAAATACCACCATCGAAAATTATATGTCCCAAGAACATCACCTTCTCCAGCCAGAATTCACATTTTTCCAACTTAGCATATAACTTTTTCTCACGGACACTTGAAGTACTATCCTTAGATGATTCTCATGCTTCTCATAGTTCTTTGAATAGATTAGCATATTATTAATAAAAACCACCAATAATTTATTCAGATACTGCCTGAACACTTTATTCATCAGATTCATAAAGGCAGCAGGGGCGTTCGTAAACCTAAGGGCATAACAAGGAACTCATAGTGGCCATATCTCGTCCGAAAAGCAGTTTTGGCCACATTCTCCGGCTTAATCCTCAACTGATAATAATCGGACCTTAAATTAATCTTTGAGAACACCCAATATTCTTGCAATTGATCAAACAAATCGTCAATACGTGGGAAAGGATATTTATTTTTTATTGTGATTTTGTTTAATTCACGATAATCAACACAAAGCCGTAACAATCCATATTTCTTCCTTACAAATAATACCGGTGATCCCCAAGGAGACACACTCGGCCTGATAAAATCCTTGTCCAACAACTCATGAAATTGTAATATTAGGTCCTTTAACTCAGTAGGGGCCATTCTATAAGGTGCCTTAGAAACTGGACTGACGCCGAAAACAATAGAGATCTCAAACTCAATCTTCCGATGCGGAGGCTATCCAGGCAACTCCTCAAGAAATACATCCTCAAAATTACGGATGACTAAAATATCCTTAGCCGGCACCTTATGACTCCCAGTGGTGTAGGCATAAGCCAAGTAAGCTTTATATCCGCTTCTCACCAGATGTTTGGCATGCAAGGCCGAGATCAACACCAGCATCTCCTTCTTCCTAATGCCTTGGAAGAAAAAGGTTTCCATCGCAGAGATGTTAAAATAAACCCTCTTCATAAAGTAATCAATGGTGGCATGGTTTTTAGCCAGCCAATCCATCCCCAAAATCACATCAAAACCTCCAATGTTTAGTAACACCAAATCCACAATTAAATATTTCCCATCTACTTCCATTACGCATCCAGGATATACAATATCAGTAATTACATGGAATCCAATAGTGGTATACACAGACAATTTATAATCTAATATGTAAGGAGTAGTGATAATAAGGCACGTAAATCATGGAAAAATAAAAGAGTGGGTAGATCCTGAGTCAAATAAGATAGATGCAGGAACTCCACAAACAGAAAGAGTACCTTCCACGATATTTGGTGATACATTCAGTTTCTCAATAGTTACTACGAAGGCCTTAGCTGGAATAGTACGCTTTTTCCCCTCTAGTCTCGGGAAATCGTTGATCAGGTGGCCTTACTGTCTGCATTTGAAATAAGTTCCTGTCATTCGGCGACATGCCTGCCCCGGATGCATCCTCCCATAAGTGGTGCAGTGCGCAGCCGACGTCCCTGAATCAGTCATCAACTGAGCCGACACAATACCATTTTCTTTATCAGTCGTCCTTGTAACGTCCCCGGTGCAACCGCATGTAGATATTGTCTGCTTTGATCTGGAGAACTTCGCGGCGTCTCCAGCCTATAGGCCGAGGCCTGGGAGAACTTCACGGCGTCCCCAGCCTACAGGCCTCACGATTTTGTTCCTAGCAGACGGAGTCCACCGCCCCTAAAACGCGTCTACAAGTGGGGAGGTGTCCACGCCCTTATAAGGACGCTTCGTTCCCTTCTCCAATCCAATGTGAGACACTACAGAATGTCGAGGAGATTTCACTATGAATTGGGGAGAATACAAAGAGATCTGTGATTGTATATATAATTTGTAATTATATATATATATTGATTTCTTAGTTTTGTATATAATTTCTATGTATGTTATTTTTGCGTTGGATTTCTTAGATTGTGTAACAAATTGTTCATATTTATAATAAGTTATTACAAATTTTGGAATTATTAAAGGAATACTCTTACATATTTATATTTTGCCAGAATTTTGAAGAATTATTTTGCTTGTCCTTATTTTTAGCAAGAATATTAAAAAATTATTTTTGTATGTCCTTATTTATCTAAAAATCATACTAAATCTCTACGCTAAATTTATAAAAGTTGTTTTACTTTTATTTTTAAAAGAATATTGTTCTATAGAGGTTTTTTTAGACTATACATAAAAATATATTGATTAAACCTCAATAGATATATTTTTTTTTCAATTTTATAATTATATAAAGATTCAATATAGTTTTTCAAATAAGATGAGTGTTATATTTACAATATATTAATTTTCTATGTAAAATTAATTTTATAATTATTTTATATTCTAAAAAATTATCAAAATTATTTAAACGTTAAATAGGTAATACTGGAATTGTCCGTAATAGTTGCGGTACAACCATAGAATTAATTAGAATGTACCAAAAATCAAATTGTGAATTTTTGAGTTATTAAAAAATAAAATGATTGTAGCAGTCTTGTTATCCAGTAGTGATATAAATTAAATGTAAAAAAATTAAAGTACTGTTAGGATTATTTTATGATTATCATATTACATGATCATATCTAATTATATATCGTTATCGAGTCGTGTTTCGTTGAAGTGCTGCATCAATATATTCTTGTGGCATCTCGTTCTCGGATCAAATATGCACTGTGCCTGCATCTTGCCAGACACACGCTCGAGCGGATAATCCAGAAGCCCGAGCTGTGCTCGAGCGCAAATTCCAGAAACTTCTGCCCGTGGCTCACCTCCTTCACGCTCGAGCGCCGGTAGGGTTTTCTCCGTAACCCTCCGTGTGCTCACCGCGCGCTCGTTATGCACTTGAGCGCACGGCAACGGGAAATTTTTTTAAAAATTTTTTTCACCCTCTATAAATACTTGTCTTATATTTTTAAAACCCTAGACCCTTGGCAAACTTGTTTGAAGCACCCGCTTGAGAAGAACCTAATTTTACTCCATTAATCTTGTTCCATTGGAGAAAATCGTGCTTCATGTTCTAACGGATTTTCTCAACATTTCTCTTCATCAATCCATCACCTCTACCCTTCTACCTTCGTTGGTGACGTCAGTACGTTGAAGAATGAGATCCAGTCGTGTTTGACGATTCAAGTGGCTCGAGAGAAAATATTAACGTGAAGATTGGAAGGTGTCATGTTTCGTTGCTGCGGGGAAATCCAATGAGTTTCTTGATATGGATCACAATACGGGAATAAGTCGGTTAAGTTAGTGCGACATTACCACCCGATCTGAAAATTAATTTTTATAGTGTATTTCTTCCTTGGCTGTTGAAACCCGGAGGATTTTTCTCGATTAGTGTGGGTATCGAGTTTTTCATTCGTCACCAAAAAACATATCTTTTTATTATTATTGTTGCTTTATTTTTATACTCGTATCGCTCGTATCATATAGAAATAAATATTCTTTACGTGTATTAAATATTTAATTTTTATACTGCTTCGACTAATTTATTATATGGGATAAAAATATTATTATGCATCTTGGACCGAAACGGTATTTTCAAGTACGATACTGTAAAATTATATTAATGGCGATTATTTGACCATTTGAGGCTAAAAAAAGACAGTAAATATAGTTGATAAAAATTTAAAATTATAAAAGTTATGATAATTTAATTTTAAAATATTAAAATTTTAAAATAAAAACTAGCATATTAAACTTATCTCTAAACTCTCTCTTTTTCTCACTCCTCCTCCCTCTCCGCCCCAAGCACCTCTCTCTCTCTCATGCCGCCATGGTGATGATAAATAATTTTTTTTCTTTTGGATATATATATAATTTATTTTAATTCAAATAAAATTTATTATTTCTTTTGGACTTCAAAAAATAAAAAAAAATTCAACTTCACTTCTTTCTTTGTTTTTTCCCAATTCTTTTACCCGGCTTGGTCAAAATAAAAGCGTTCTTTGATTGATTTATATTTTTTTTTTCTAAAACTTTTTTAAGGCTAAAACCCGTATAATAAAAATATATAATTTAATTATATAATAATAACTTTAAACAAAAATATATAAAAATAACTATAAATAACAAAATTTTCTAAAACAAAATTTTTAAAGCCCTCGACTTCATGTTTTTGATTTTTTTTTATTTTGTTTTAATGTAATAAATATTTATTATATATTTTTATAGATATCTATAATTTTTTTATATGTTCTAAGTTAATAATCTCAAGTGAAAACATTTATAAATAATAACTAGAAATTCCTTAAAAAATAAAAAATACAAAAAAGAGGAATCCTAGGCGGATGGGTAAGCAAATGAGGGGGGCTGTCACGAATAGTTGTCTACGGCGCTGTGTAATGTTTATGTATTTACTATTTTAAAATAATATAATATATAAATATTTTTTTAATTTTATGAAAAATGAGGCACTTGGCCAAAAACATCCACCGGTAAATTATCATAAATATATCCCAATTTAAAATATTTTTAAAAAAATACTAGAAAAAATAAAGGAAAATCCCGGGATTACTGTCGTTGATTTCTCATAGTTTCACTAAGTTGTTCAATATTCAGAGGGAAAATACAAATAAATATGATTATTTTTAAAAAAAATAGTTCTAATTATATTTATAATTTTTATTTTAATGTCAAGTTTTTATTAAAAAGATATTGAAAACATCATGCAGGGAGCATGAAAACTAAAATTTAATATAAATTTTTATTTATCACTGGCTCGATTATATTGGAAAGATCATTCGATATGATAAAAAGAAAAAAGAAAAAGAAAAGGAACATGAAAAATTACATAAACAATCATATACATGATTAAGAACTCACGACATAACCATTCCAGCCATGCATCGTTGTTCTATATGAACATCCATCATCATATCTATACGATTTTGAAACCAGCATCCGACTGGCATCAAGCACATGCCATAACCATGGTAGCCATATACATAGTTCTGCCTGAACATCCATCATGGCTTTACTATGATCTACACAACAGCACCATACAAGAACACTCAAAACACATGCCATGCTACTACACATTGTTCTCCATGAACATCCATCCATCCATCCATCCATCATGGCTCTACTATGATCTTCCCAGTAGCATGTCCATCCATCATCTTAGCCCATGCATCTTCCCCCTTGCTCAATGGATATCTAGAATCTATCACCGTCTTCAGCTTCCCTTCCTGCACCAACTTCACCAGATACTCCAGGTTCTCGGCCTTGGCACTCAATATATACGGCACCAGCTGCTTCTTCGAGAACGTGAGTTTCTTCACAGCGAAGGTCCACAGGGCGCTCGGGCCAGGAGTCAAGTCGATGACCTTACCTTTCGGGCTCAGGTTGGGCTCAAAGGTAGACCATGGGATGCCCGATGCGCAGTGGATCACAAAGTCATACTTCTTCCCAGAAGGGCTACTCAAAGCCGCCCCGTCCGGGGTCTGGTAGTCCAGGACTTCATCGGCCCCAAGGTTCTTAACGAATTCCAAGTTGCGGGCCCCACATGTCGCCGTCACATGCACGTTCCCCAGCTTTGCCAATTGAACCGCATAGTTTCCCACCCCACCCGATCCGGCAGTGACCAGGATGTTCTTGTTCTTGTTCTCATCGAGTTCATCGAGCTTTATCCCTGCAATGAGGGTGAGGGCCCCATGCGCAGTTAGACCGGCTATAGGGAGGGGTGCAGCGTCGGCTGCTGATACTTCAGAAGGCCTTCCAACAGTCAAGCTCTCTTTAGCCACAGCATACTCGGCCAGTGCACCTCCAGTCTGCCAACAAAGATGACATTAATTTCCCTAGATTAGTTAATTCAAGATGCAATGTAGAAAGACGGGCATTAGGCCAAGCATGGAAAATGATAGTTTTCGATGAAGCTAAATGATGCCTAATAGAGTACTCGTAGATGCTTTGATCTATAAAGTTATGATTGATTCACGTAAATTTATCTTTATGATCGCGTAGAGAAAAATTTAACGACTACATTAATATGTAAAAAATTATAATATGCTTTAGTAAAATAACATTCATTAAAGGGGATAAAAGAAATAAAATAAAATGAGCTTTGGTGTAATTAGAAGATTGCTCAATTATAATCTAGGATCATTAGTTCAAATCATAGAAACAACCTTTACAATGTCAAGATAAAGATAAATACATTTAACCCTGTAAGGTCCCAAACCCAAAACATGATAATTTGAAAGTAATTAAAATGATAATAATCAAGATGAGGCTAAATATGCAATAAAGAATGAGGTTTGAAAGTAAAAAAGTAAAAAATTGCCAAAGTTCAGTAAACAGCAGTTGGGCGCTGCCGCGCGCTTGAAACATGGCAGCAAGCGCAAAATGCAGTAGCTGCCCGCTCGCCGGGCAAGCGAGCGCCCGGCAGAAACCCTGCGCTCGCCGCACGCCTACCTCGTCTTCGAGCGCAAGTGCGATTTTACCCCCGCGTCCTGATTTCTGTTTTGTTACGAAAGGAGAGGGAAAAATGTTGGAGAGGTAGAACGACAGCAGCACAAAGGAGAAGGAAAAAAAGAAGAATAAAAGGAGAAATCACCTATTCCGATCCGCTCCGAGTAAAAATAACGGTAGATCGAACTCAGACAAGTGTACCTCAAATGTTATTATCTGTTTTTACCGCTTTTTATTGTCTCTAAATGGGTATTTATGCTCTAAAATCATATTGTTCCTTATTTAATATAAATGAAGCATGTTTCTCTCGATTGTTCGAATATATTTCATATTTACCCATATGTATTGCAATATTTGGCTTCGATTTTATGAATAAACATGTGTTTAGTGCCCGATTTGAGTCTAGAAGCATATTGCGAAACCCTAGCTCGAAAATATTGGGGATTTTTGGTTGAAATGCATGATTTTGTATATGTATTTGGATTTATGGCATTGATTTCATGAATAAACATGTGTTTGGTATTTGATTTAAGTCCAGAAGCTTTATGTGATACCCTAGAATGAAAATTGGGAATTTGGTGTTTAAATTCCTTGAATCTTGATATGTAAAGGTTTATTTGTGAAAGTTTATTACTTATACTGTGAGTTTTATCTGAAAAATTTACATAGAACCATACTGTTAAGTTACTGTGAATTTCTGAAATAACCGAAGGGTGATCTGAAAGAGTTTATTTACCGTGAGATATGATAAGTAAATAAAGTGAGAATATGAGTAAGAATCCCTTTAATTGAGTATTTCCGTTGAGTATTTCCATTGAGTATTTCGATTGAGTATTTCAGTTAAGCATTTCTGTTAAATAAGTTAATAAGAAAAGGGACCTAAGACTATTGTTTAGTTAGGTAAGGCTTTCCGGCATGCCTTCGAACGTTACGGTGGTAATCGATGATAACTCTATTCATAGAGTTATATGTGGTCCGCCCTTCCTCAGGGTGTTAACCTAGAGGATAGTTTCTGTCACTGGTCAGCGTTTCTGTAATGATAGCTAGCATTTCTGTACTGATCCCACGAATGAGATATTATTGTTACTGTTTATAACCTTGAATTGTAAGGAGATGTATATAATCTATCATCGATTATTCGTCCCCTTGACTAGTAAGGCCTACTGGTTTGGTCATGTTCTGCATAAAAAGCAAATTTTCAATAATTATTGATTTTGATACCGATTTTTGAATTATATGACTCGTTACACTGTTTTGTGATTTCTGAAGCATGCTAATATCGATTCATGTTTTCTCATGTTTCCTATATCGTTCTATTCCCTGTATAGTTTCATGATTTGACTGATCTGCATAAAAGGGTTTATACTGCATGTTTTCATGTACCTTGTTGAGTCTCGGCTCACTGTTTTATATTTTCCTTCTCCAAATGATACTGTAGAGCTAGTGCCTAGTGAGAAGGAATAGCTAAAGCTTAGCATACTAATTTTTGAAGACCTGAAGTCATTTGGAGATCTTGGAAGGAAATAGTTGGATGTAATTATCTGATTTTTGTATATGGGTTTACGTCTATGGATTTTGTATAAGACATGCATGATGCATATATGATACAAACAGGGATTTATACTTTTGCAGGTACATAGTTCAGCTTCCGTTATATGTTTCTTTTCTGGATTCTGTTACAGGATCTAAACGACATCTCTTATGTTTCTAACTTAATTGATAGGATTTGAGTCATGGATGATATGGCAGTTTGAGATCCTGTGTATGTGTTCTGTAGGATGAAATGATGATATTTGTGTAATTGAGTGCTTGATTTAGGTTATTTGATTACGGATTGTATTTTTAGTTTTCATCCAATTATATAGAAAATTCTGCTGAAATTTCTACAAAATTTATATATTTTAAAATCTGATTCTAATTTTATTTCTGTCTTGACGGAAGCTTCTAAGAAGAAAAAAAACCGCACATTCACAAACCCTCTCCTCAAAAGAGTCACACTAAAAACCTCTCATTTTAATCCTCCCTCATACTTCCAAATGTGAGGATTTCATAGTGACAATTTAAACAACTAAAATTATAAAAACACATTAAAATGTGATGAACCTATTGTATAATTTTAACCGTCGAAATTGTCATGAACAAATCCTCACCATACAACAGTATGGAAGGAATCTAATAGCTCCCTTGGTTCCCACGATACAGGAGCATCTTATAGTAGGTTGCCTTCTTTCATAAAGGTAAGAAGAAAGTACATACACTGTGTTTGAGTACAGCTACAACTTTGTCGCCGGCTTTAAACTTTGTAACACCAGTTCCAACCCTGACCACTTCTCCTGCCAAATCAGTTCCTAAACAAACAAAAGAAAAACATCAAGATATCAAAAAAGCAATGACAACACGACCCTAAAAACAAAAGGCAGTCCAATGCACAGAGGGTCAGACCATTTTTGGTACATTATGCATGGTTTTACGATATAAGAAGCCGTTTACACAACTCAAACCCATAAACAAAATGCCACAAGATGACAAATCTACCAAATCACCAAGACTCCCTTTCAACCAACAATATGACAACAAGGGGTTGTAATTCCTGTCAACATCCTTTTTAAGCCTTTGACAACAGGGCATAAAATATCATTTGTTCAACAGACTAATGGCCTTCAATGACACCAAATTGGTAGATTTAGTAGGAATACGAACTTACCATTCAAAATAACCAGTTTGTAAAATTGTCACAGAAATCAAACAGACATCAGGGTTATTATTTCTGCCCATGACAAAACAAACTATAAAGTATAAGTTATCTAAACAAAGAACATCTCCAAGATCATAAAAGAAGCATGCATCCATATCACATTCTTCCATGGGATGTGATCTTCAGAGCTTGAATGATGATCCATAGAGCAAAGTCAAGCACCTTGCAACCATTTGTGCCAATCATTCTCACCTTGGAGTGAGAAATTTTCCTTCTCAAATAGACCAAGCATTTTTAGAAGATGATTTACAGTTTCTGGAAATTGAAACATGCCAACCGTAAGATGGGTGTTATTGAAATGGAATAAAAAGTTGTGGAGAGTATCTAAAGAGAGCTGGAAATAGTATCTTGGGTTGTATGAAGTGCTTGAATACATCAATAATGGCTTCACTTTGCATAAATATGCATTATTCCATGATCATTCGCAATCACCATGACTGTTCTACTCTTCTACCATGAGTGCCTCTGAAAACATGGCCAACCAACAATAGAATTTTGTCAAGTTCACCTGGTGGCCACCTAACAAATGCCTCTATGCCCTTACTCTTAAACTGGTAGCCGCTAATCCAGCCATGAGTTTTACACCATGAGGGGGTCAACAGTGGGAAAATATCTTTTCATCGCATGTTAAGAACAGAGCAGAATTAGGATGATTGCAGCTGCTGATCCACAGAATTCACCTCCTCTTTTGAGATTTTATGCAGTAAATGAAATTTTTTCCTGGGAGTCTTTACATGTTTAGAGTTGAGTTTTACAATACTATTTTTAAATTTGAGCAAATACCATCAAAAATTCATTGAAAGGCTTTACTATCAGGACTTTTCCGTCAAAATTATTATAAATTTATGCAATAAAAGCAAATGATTAGTAAAACATCTTTCACCACAGTGAAGATCATGATTTTTATGTAACATTCACATTTGCTTCTACGACAATGCCACCCATTAATGTCACCCCGGTAATCACTGGGAAAACTGTTCAATTCTCAAAAAAAATAGTAACATACTCATATTGAGAAGTAACCTACTTATATTCGGATGCCATTTTCCTAAATTAATAAAAGATTCAAATCTAGTATATACCATTCCAACAAAAATACTTGAAAATTTTTCCTAGGGATAATGATAGGGTGGGTTGAGTACTATGGAGGGATTTCCATTTCCATGCCCGTCCTGTGAGATTCATATTCATGCCCTACTAACCCGTACAAGTGGTGGATATAAACTATTGTACCTGTACTAGTCAGTAGATCATGACATCCATATTTGCCCTATTCCATGTCACTGTACCCAACATACATGCCCCGTAAATATATAAGTCATAGAACACAAACATTGATCAATCAATTCATCAATAGCTCAATAGTGAAGAAACACGGGCCATTTATATAGACACCCAGCTCCTATGCCAACTAAGAAACAGAACATGTCTTCCTAAAGATAAAGATATAATTCAAGTGAATCCTTAAACTACTAAAATAAAGTCTTACATATGCTAAATGTCCTATAAACTGCTAACAATAATATAGTTATCAGTGCAGAAAAACTACTTAAAATACAGTGTTATCAGTGCAATAGTCAAACATAACATTCCAAATACAAGTCTTCAACCTTCTTAGCTCATACTGCATGAACACCTTAACTGTCCATGCAGTAAACTCAGTAGACAACACGTGACAATACAAAGCCAGTAGACCAGATGCAATAATAAAAACACCGAGATATATATTTTTTAACTCTAGAAACAATAAGGATAATATTTTCAGCAAAAAAAACAGCTGAAGTAGTTATTTATTCTAAACTTTCTAAATATTTTCAAAATTATAGATGTCTAATTTGTTTCAATTTTTATTTTCAATCTCTCGCTTTGTCCCAATGTAATTTCTCTGGACAAGACAATGATAATTCCGGTGCCACACACTATGGCACGATAGTATGTGATGATGAAATAATGGCACAATTATTGCCCATGTAAAAAAAAAAGAAAAAAATGTCAATAGAAAAATAAAGGGGAAAAAGGAGAGACACCCACCCACAAAAGTAGCCTCCATCTAATGGCAATCAGAAAAATGGCAATACAATCACCAACCGGCCCTACTCTTCCCTCCCCCTCCCACTCCATCTTTCTCCCTCACATTGCCTACACTAGGCCGCATCTAGCTTCACACAGATGGCACAAGACAACAGATTACCTCACATGAGTGGCGCCATGAGATGGGGGGAGGGGGGAGGAAGTGTTGGCGCAGAAAGGGGGCGGCCGGACAACAATGCACAGAATCATACACACAAATGAGTTAAAGAAAAATAATAGAACACCAAGAATTTTACGTGGAAAATTATTTTCAAATAAGGAAAAAATCATAAGACACTCAGTCCATAAATGAGATCCACTATATAAGACTGGTTACACAAACCATACGGCTACACAAACCCAAGAGACGAAAAACTGAAGAACAGAGCACGAGAAATACAAAGGCTTCACACTTTGTATTTTTTACTCACTACTCTCTTTTTCTTCTCTGTTTTTCACTCTATCTCCTTCTCATATACTACATATATCTCATACCATGCTTTAAGTATACTATATATATATATATATATATATACTCCTCCAATAAATGAGCAACCACCAACTCAACATGGTGGTTACGTGCACAGCTTCCAAAGTCTGCAATGGTAGCGCACGCTCTGTCCTGCAGCAGGCGGCGCATGCATGCCCCTACAGATTGACTTGTCTTCTCAAGAATGACGTCTCCTAACTGTCCAATCAGGAAGGTCAACTACTGCCATTTGAAGAGGACAGTTGTTCAACATTTCTATTCTCAGCCGGTCAACACCCCGTTGACCGTCTTCTTCACTTGGCCGATCAACAGTCACGTTGACC
>JAOVVI020008755.1:0-14012 GCA_028571085.2 Nepenthes alata
GACCTTATTAAATCCATCTTTATTTTCGTTGCTAAATGGGCGCATGTGATAACATTTTCACCTTTTATATATATATACATACATATATATTTATATATATGTATATGTTTATATATATATATGAGACCTTATTAAATCCATCTTTATTTTCGTTGCTAAGTGGGCGCATGTGATAACATTTTCACCTTTTCTGATGCTTACGGCATCTCACATTTCTACCTTGCGCCAAGTCCTAATTTCTGGTCCTCCCATTTATATACTAATGAATAATAGGAAGCACCGAAAAAGGGGGGGAAAAAAAGGAAGAAAAAGAAGGGAAGGAGTACGATACAATCAACTTGATCCAATGCATTCATTCAAAAGGTCATCTCGACATGTGCAAGCTCGAGATGTGGCCACTGCAGCTCCGGCTGTTCTGATTAGCGCGTAGTATTTGTTAAACTAAGCTTGCAGTATCGAAATTATATTTAAGTCGTCCATTGAAGATCCAGACTCCCAAATTTACCAGCTGTTTATACGAGAGTTTGTGCTTTGGGAACACTCAGTAACATATAATAATAATAATAATAATAATAATAATAATAATAATAATAATAATAATAATATCAGATTAGTTACTCGGGATCGTTTATTAATTGGTTTAAGTAGACAAACCAAAAAACAATTGTAAATAAGGATACAGTCCGTCAAACGCAAATACCACAGTACGTGACGATTACGGTGGCGTCGTTGAGATGCCAGTCTAATAATGGGATCAATAATTTTTATTATGACTCTCATTTCTCATCAAAATGTCTGCAGAGCGCAAAAAGAGGGTTTGAGAATTCAATAATATATTAAGTTATAACAATAGATGGACTTACTCCTATCCTAGCCATTTGTTTCTTTCTAATTTGGTTGTAGTATATTGCTGGGTTATTCCTGATATTGAGGGGTGATAGTATGTTAGGTTATAACTTACTCTCATATGGGTCAATATCTATTTGATATGTCGTTCAGCGGTTTGAACGAGGTCACACGAATACTATACTGATATAGAGGATTAAAGTGTGCGTGACTAGAGCCTGAAACGCTGATTTCAAAAGGTGCATGCGCAAGACACGCCCGAAGGGGCTTGAGACGCTAATCCTAGAAAGGACGAGCTCAAGGGGCACCCAAGGTGCCGTTTCCGGTGACACCTGTACTTGAGTGCAGTTCGCAGTATAATAATATGATAACGCATTTTAGGGTCGAACTACTTATATTTTTTGAAACCTAGAACGCTGACCTTGAGAGAAAAAAAGAAAAAGAAAGAGAAAATAGAAAAGATGAAGATTCGAGCAAGTTTCGAATTATGTTTTAATCTCCGCCAATATTGGGTATGCTATTATTAAAATTATGAAGAACAATTTAGCGGTTGTATTTATTCATTTTCATTTTATATTCTCTATTGTTCGAGCTATTTGTTATAAGGTTCATAATCATTACATTTATAGAGTTTGTCTAACCAAATTGATTGCATAGTAGATATATTTCGGACGTATTGTCTCATGATTTTTTCTCTCATTTTTAAGATGGTTTTTCACGTAAAAATTATATCTTATTTATTATTGATGATTATTATGTACTTATTATGAATTATTAATTATTTTCTCATAATTCAAATAAGTGGTTTGGGTCCCAACAAGTGGTATCAGAGATAGAATTTTAGTGTTGTATATTAATATTTATTTGAATCGGTTGGGATCAAAATAGTTTATTTAAATGGCACAAAAAAATGATATTTGGAGGAGTAAGATGAAAAACTTATCATTTATAAAAACAATGTATTTTTTGATATTTCTTATACAAAAACTCAAATCAAAATCTAATGAGGAATAGACTTTTAAATATAAACAAGTTTGTGGCTATATTTAACAATTTGTGGATAACAATGTGTACAATCATATTCAGAATAAGACAAATACAAAGATCCTGTTGAGAAGCTGGGGACGCTCTATGTTTCAAATAGGTAACAATAAATTATACAATTTGATAAAATTGATGTAAGTGAGATACAAGAAGGGTATGTCTATTGCTAATCACTTGAATGAGTTTTAAGAATGTATGAACCAGTTAAGTAGTATGAGTATCAAGTTTGATGATAAGTTATTGGGCTTGTGGTTGTTGACTATCTTATTAGACTCTTGGGAGGTGATACAGATCACCGTCGTCAATACCACTCCGAATAGCATAGTGACTCTAAAAATAGCAAAGTGAGTTGTGCTAAATAATGAGATGAGACGTTGATCACATGGGTCTTATTTTTTACACTTTGAAGTACTAGTCTCCGAGTTATGGGGAAGGAATAAAGTGTGTCGCCCTAAATTTAGTGAGAAGCACCGAAGTAAGTCTGATTGATGTAACAAAATCTCGAGTGTCATTATTGTGAAAAAAAAGTGGCACATCAATAAGCACTATTACAAGTGAAAGTGTGAAAATATTGATGGCAATGAGAAGAAAGAGAACAAGGCTCGAGATTAGAAGAAAGTCTCAATTGTTAATAAGGGTCACCTTTGGTTGGTATGTAAAAAGGATGAGGTGATCAATCTGGCAGATTACGAAATGAATTTGATTGTAGATAGTGGTGCCTCACTCCACATCATATTGCGAAGGGAATTCTTTATGTCTTATACTCCTGATGATTTTAGAGTGTTAAAGATAGATAACGAAGGTACATCTCGAATTATTGGCTGTGGTGACATGTGCCTTATCACCAACAATGGGACCAAGCTGCTGTTGAGAGATGTACAACACATTTTAGATATTCAGCTGAATCTAATTTCAGCGAGGAAGCTTGACGACGGAGGATTTTGTAACACAATTTTTGAAGGGAGCGTGAAAGTTGACGAAAGGATCTCTAGTAGTTGCCCAGGGAAAACGTTTTCTAACTTATATGTGTTGTAAACCTCTATTTTAGCTGAAAGAGTTCACTATGTACTTTTAGAGATGAAACTCCCTGGTTCATTTTGGGGGAAGCCTTGAATGTCATAGCTCATGTTATCAACTTATCATCAAGTGGTCCAATTAATGGAGAAGTACCAAAGAAGGTGTGGTTTAGGAAGTATCCTACAATCACTTGCGTGCATTTGGATACATGGCCTTTATCCACATCCTGAAGGATGAGAGATCCAAGTTGGAGCTGAAGACATGGTAGTGCGTCTTTCTCAACTATGGCGAAGATGAGTTAGAATATTAGTTCTACGATTCGATTGAAAAGAAACTTGTTCGATTAAGGGATGTGGTGTTTGTCGAGGATGAAACAATTGAAGGTATTGTCAAAGAGGCAATGGTTATTTCCAATAAAGATGGTAGTAACGTTTGCAATATGAATATTGAGTCCTTGGTACCGGTGCCGATCAGTAAGAAAGACGGTGATTAAGACAATGCCAAGGAGGAAGAAGACCATCGAACTCCTATGCCCGATAATGAGGATAGTGCTGTTCCTCATGACATTGTTGAATTGCCAAGAAAATTTCACTCCGATGATCCATGAGAGATTGAACGCTCTTTATTCATTCGTCAACTGATGAGCATGTGTTACTTATCAATGGAAGGGAGCCCAAAAGTTTTGAGGAAGTTATGGAGGATGGACATAAAGTAGAGTGGATGGTAGCCATACAAGATGAAATGAAATCACTGGAGAAAAATTACATGTTCAAGATGACAAAACTGCTGAAGGGAAAGCGAACATTAAAGAATAAGTAAGTCTTTCGCTTAAAGGCTAATGAGAATAACCCGCAATCTAGATATAAGGCATGGCTAGTTGTGAAAGGATTCAATCAGTAGAAGGGTGTTAATTTTGGCGAGATTTTGCTTCGATTGTGAAGATGTCTTTGATTCGGATGGTGCTGGAATTTGCCACAATTCTTGATTTGGAAGTTACAATTGGATGTACAGATGGATTTTCTTCATGGTAACTTAGAGAAATAGATTTACATAGAGCAGCCGGAAAAATTTCGAGTTAAGGGGAAGGAATATTTGGTGTGTTGTCTGAAGAAAAGCCAGTATGGGTTAAAATAAGATCAAAGACAATAATATAAGAAATTTAAATCTGTTATGGCAGATTAAGATGGTCTGAAGATTATTTCATTCCACTATATCTTTGTTCAGATATTTTTTAAAGACAATTTTATTATTCTCCTACTCTATATGAATAATATACTCATTGTTGAATGTAATACCTCCTGAATTGTCGAATTAAAGCAACAGCTCAGGAAGTCCTTTACCATAAAGGATTTGGGGCTGACGAAGTAAATTTAGGGTATAAGAATATTTTACGACTGTAAGGTAAGAAAATTATGGAAGTCCTAGGAGAGTTATGTGGAGAAGGTACTTTAACGTTTTAATATGGATGAGCCAAAATCAGTGAGCACTGCGATAACCAATCATTTTAAATTGAGTAACTGGCAGTGCCCTTTTGTGAATATTGAAAAGGCGAATATGAGAGGTATCCCATATTCTTCGGCCGTGGGTAGTTTGATATATATTATGGTGTGTACGAGACTGAATATTGCTTATACTATTGGTATGGTCAGTTATTTTTTTGTTAAATCTTGGTAGGGAGTATTAGTTTGTAGTGAAATAGATAGTAAGGTATTTCCGAAGAACTTTCAAGCTGTGCATGTATTTTGGAAGTGATAGGCTACTTTTGGTTGGGTATACTGATGCAGATATAGCAAGCAATGTCGACTCTAGGAATTTCATATTGGGATATTTAGTCATGTTTGTGGGAGTAGTTTCTTGGTGATCTAAATTATAGAAGTGTGTTACTCTCTCTACCACTGAAGTGTAGTTCATTATTGTGACGAAGGAAAGTAAGGAGATGATATGGATGAAAAAGTTTAACCGGGAGTTTGACTTCTAGTAGGAGTGATATACACTACTTTGAGACATCAAAGTATAATTCACATTTGTAGAAACTTATTATTTCATTTCAAAATGAAATATATTGATATGAGATATCATTAAGTGTGGAATATTATGGACTCGAAGTTGTTGACCCTTTACAAAGTCAGTATTGAGGAGAATAGATTGGACATGATGACCGAGGTGTTGCAAAGAGGAAAGTTTGAAGCTTGCCGAATCATTGCTAGGATAATGATGATGATGATTGCCCCCATACTGTTGTGGGAAAAAAAAATTGTTAGTCTATGGGTCACTCTTATGTGTGCCAATACCCTTTTAATGTGTCATTTGGTAGTTCGGATGATGTCACATAGATACCATATTGATACGAAGGATTAGAGTTTTTGCGTGTGGTACCAGTGCCTGAAGCATTGATTTCAAATGGGGCATACTCAAGACACCTGAGGCACTAATTCTAAAAGGGGTGTCTAAGGCACAAATTCCAAAAGGGGTGCTCTTGAGGAGCCGTTTCTAGTAGTACCCATAGCCGAGGCATGCCGGATGGGTACTTTAGTGCAGCTCATTGTATGAAAGCATACTAACACGTTGGAGGGTCAAACCACTTGCATTCTTTGAGATTTAGAGCAATGATTTTGAAAGAAAAGAAGAGAAAGAGAGAGAAAATAGAAAAGAAGAAGATTCGAGCATTTGAACAAGTTTCGAATTGTGTTTTAGACCCCGCCAACCTTGGGTGCTTTATTCTTAAAGTTGTAAAGAACGCTTTACTAGTTTTATTTCTTCACTTTTGTTTCGTATTATCTATTTGTTTGAGCTATTTGTTATAAGGTTTTTAATCCTTATATTTGTAGAGTTTATATAATCGAATTAATTGCATAGTGGACATATTTCAGATGTATCATCCCATGGTTTTTTTCATCTCATTCTTAAGAGAATTTTTGACGTAAAAATTATGTATTATTTCATTATTAGTAATTATTATATGTTTATTGTGAATTGTTGATTATTTTCTTACAATTCAAATAAGCCGTCTAGGTCCCAACATAGTATAGTTATTCACATAATTATTTTTTATAATCATTTTATATGTAAACTTTATATTTGATGGATATTAAAATATAAAAAAATAAATAATAATTATCTTAATAATATTTAATCATAAAATGTCCACCCTTATATCCAAAGGTGAGGGGGGAATTGGAAGGAATGTGGTGCCTCATGTATTGTAGTGCCCTTTAGTTTGCATATATGAGGAGAAAATCTTGTTCCTTCTGCCACTTTGTTTCCTATGTTATATGCAACATTTGGATTTCAAAACTCAGAATTTCATACACCTTATACGAATGAGCTTTTTGGGGTGGAATCTTTATTATAGATATTAATGGGTTCAACAGTCTGTCCGACTTAGAATCCAACCTATAGGAGAAAGAAGGGTCCATAAAGCAACGGACCAGCAGAAGCTCCCCCAAGCCCAAGGTCTAGAAGGTACAGCGGAAGACCCAAGCAGGTCGACCCAGATCGGCTTAGCATTATATGGGCAATCAATGGTTAATTAGGAGCCCAACTCAGCCCACTCTAGTTCAGCAAATAAATTCAAATGGTCATGCTTGCCATGTGGTCCCTCACCACTATAGAAGCAAGAATCGTAAGCGATAGTCGCCAACTTGTCACCTAAGGATTACAACAGTGCAGAGTGCTAGACGTGGAAGCATGATAACAGCTCCCTTAGAGGCACACAGCGACAATGTCAGCCACTTACAATTATAGAGTTGTGGAGCCCAATGAAGGCTAACCCCTACTTACTCTATAAATACATCCCTTCTTCCATAGGAAAAGGAATTTTGATGTTGATATCAATCCAATCCAATCATTTACAAACGTGAGCATTAAGAAGTCCCGAGAGCAACTCTCACTCTCTCCCTCTCTCTCCACAAGCCTCTCTCCGATGAGAGCTGCTCTCATTCTCAAAGTCTCTCTCCCATGAGTGCAAAAATCTTTAAGCCACTCATTTCTTCAAGCGCATCAAATGAAGCACAGTCCTCCATTATATACTCATTCCCCTCTTTCTTGTATCTACATATATTTTCTCATTCTCTGATATTTCTATTCGAATAATAAGGATTACTAACTTTAGTATCAAAGGATATGCCAAGGAGTAGTTCTACCATTCTTTGACTTCTTATTTGTTAGTCGTAGTGCATAAAATCTAGGTTTCCAATAATAAAGATCGGACCCACTTCTAATCGAACACCTGAGTTTAGCGGCTCTCTAATTTATTCAGTAATTCAAATCTGGGGACCTATCATTGACACAGTCTGTGAAAACGTAACAAAAAGCCTACCATAAAACCAAAGAAAGCAGGCATGTTGAACACCAGGGCCCAAGTGAGTGCACCTACAAGAGACACCACCTCCTATGGCAATAACCCGATCGTAGGTAGTCATGGAGATGACTATCTAGCTAGTGACGTGGAAGTGCTGGCTGCCCGTGTGAACACGCTATTGAAGCTACTCCAGACTGTATGCACTCGTCTAAAGGTACCAACACTAACTCCTAAACTTCAATGTCTAATAGGAAGAACTAAAGGAAGAAATAGCCCACAAAGGAGAGGATCTAGTGCACGGATGACCCCAAGGCATGAGACACCACAAGTAATAGGCCCAAATATGGCCGGAGGGCCAATAGAGTCACAAAGAGCGAGATAAAAGCCTAGAGCAATGGGATCCACGCTACACCCGTGAGGACCGGAGGCCCCCAACTTAAGAAGAAGCCCCTTGTAGTACCAAGCCAAGGAGGGTCTATAGTCGACCAGTTCAGTACATTTCTCCGAACCACTCAGAGTCGAAGACCTTTCTTAATGTAAAGAGGATTGCTTCCTCCTCTCGAATGGAGGAGAGAATAAGAAAGATCGGACAATAGCTGTTTAAATGAAGCATTGACAGACACTCCGCTGACCCGAGAAGGTTACTACTCATGAGGGAGATCTGGATGTAGCCACTCCCTCACAAGTTTAAGATGCCAACACTAGAATCCTAAAACAAAAGTTCTGATTCGATTGACCATTTGGGTCACTTCCACATTTTATTAGGCTTCCAGGGCTTAGACGATGCGGTTATGTGTCTTTGCTTTCCTCAAACCCTCAAGGGGGATGCTCAAATTTGGTTCTATTGCTTGTATCTAAATTTGATTACAATATTCCAAGAGCTGGTAGACAACCTTTTATCACAGTTTACCTCCAGCTGAAGGGAGGAGAAGCTGCCTTGCCACCTTGTCCACGTCCGACAAGGGCTAAATAAAAATTTGAAGTGCTTCTTGGCGCGATTCAATGTCAAGGCCTAGGGGATATTCAAACTCACTGATGAGGTAAAGTTGATCACCTTTATGACAGTTTTATAGTCGGGTAACTTGTTTAAGTACTTGGTCTAGTAGGAGTCTCAAACCTTCATTGAGGCAGAGGCTGTCGCCTGAGCATACATAGCCATCAAAGAGGCAAACAAAGCAAAGTGTCTAGAGTACACGAACCACCACCATCAAGGATCGACGAATGGGAGGAAAAAGAACAAAGACAATACCAACACCCGTTATCTCAAGAAGCAACTCAGGATGGAGCCGGGCATTCAAAGGGAGTTCAGACACCTAAATCTGACTCCTCTGAATGACTTTTTGATAAATATCCTCATGCAGGTTTGAGACAAGAAATTCTTAAAGTGGCTAAAGTAGCCCAAGAACTTAGAGAAAGGAAACTAGTCTAAGTATTATTTCTACCATCGATCTCTAGGTCATAGCATTGAAGACTACAAGACGTTGTAGAAGGCGATTGAGGCCCTTGTCTAGAAGACGTACCTACATAAGTTCTTGAAAAACCCGGGGCAAACCTCCTGGAGGGCTAAGCATGGCGAGCCAGGCCAGTGAAAGCAGCTACGCAATTGAGTTACGATCGGAGTTGTCAATATGGTGTCCATGAGATCATCTAGAAGTGACACTCTAGCCCTCCCAGAGAAAGCTTTCAATAGTTAAAGATAAAGGGTATGAGTTAGGAATGATATCATTAGTTTTGGCGATGACAATATGGAACATATAATAACTTTTCATTCTAACCCTTTTATTATATCTGTACTTATTGTGGATGATATGGTTGACTTTCAATTGAGATGATTCTTTGTTGAAAATTTAAACTCTAGAAGTTTACTGTATCTAGATACCTATTTTAAGTTCTAATTAAAAAAGGATAAAATGAAACTTACCGAGGGACCCTTATACGAATTAGACAATGAAGCCATTTCGGTCTAGGGGACCATTCAACTGGAGGTGACACTGAGAACATACCCAAAGATAGCATTTCGTATGCTTACGCTCGGTCTACAATGCCATTTTAGCATGACCCTACTTAGTCGTATTCGGAGTAGTAATATTGATCCCACACCTTAAGATAAAATTCATGATAGCATGTGGCATCGGAGATATCCTGGGTGACAAAGTTATTGGTCGGATACGCTACTTATCCTAAGTTAATTGAGCGATCCTGAGCTAGCCGATTGAAGACTTCAATCTCTCCGATTGAAGACTTCAATCTCTAGGACGGTCCAGTGAATTGACTCATCAGATCCCCTTAAATCCCAATGAGTCCAATAAATGCAAACTAATTGGAAGCACGCCATCAGATCACCTGCGTGAACAATTGATGACCTTTTACTGACAAAACTCCAATGTATTCACCTAGACCCTAGTTAATATGACAGGGATACTGATCCACAAATTAGACCTCGATTCTAGTTGTACCTCTACCAGGAAAAAGTTGAGAAACCATTCATCAAGAAGTTAATTGCCATGAGAGAAGTTAAGAAACTCCTCGATGTAGGTCTCATAAGGAAAGTACAATACCCGGATTAGCTATCAAATGTGGCACTCATGAAGAGGAGCAATTGGAAATGGAGAATGTAGATCGATTTCACTGACATGAATAAAATATATCCAAAAGACAGCTTTCCACTATCGATAATCGACCTATTGGTAGATTCAACATCCAAATATGAGTTATTGAGCTTCATGAAACCTACTCAGGCTACAATCAAATCTACATTAGTCCTGATAATGAAGAGTACACTCATTCATGACAGACTAGCGAACATACTGTTATAATATCATACCCTTTGGTCTGAAGAATACGAGAGTTACCTACTAGAGACTTGTCAATAAAATGTATACGAAGCATATCAGTTGGAATATGGAGGTGTACTTATATGACATGCTCTCCAAGAGCATTGCAGCCGATGAGCATATTCAAAATCTTAAAGAAACTTTCAAGGCAATCCGAACACACTAGACGAAGTTAAATCCATTCAAGTGTGTATTTAGAGTAAGTTTGGGGAAGTTCCTTGGCTTTGTTGTCTCTCACCGAGGAATTGAAGCAAACCTCAAGAAGATAAAAGCTATCATGGAAATTAACCCACCTCGATTGATGAAAGAAGTCTAAAGGCTCAGTGAGAGGCTCGTAGTGCTCTCTCGGTTCTTTGAGAAATCGACAAAGAAGTATCTCATCTTCTTCAAGACCCTTAGAGAGACGAAGGTGAGCTGTTTTCAGTAGATTGCTGATTTCCAGGAGTGCTTCCAAGAGTTGAAGGATTAACTTGTCAATCCCCCTCTCCTAACCTCTCCAAAGGAGGGCGAGAACTATTTCTCTACCTTGCGACGTTCAACACAGTGTTGAGCTCAATCATGATCAGGCAAGAGTTTGAGGTACAATGATCAGTCTACTATGTTAGTACTATCCTAACAGACACCAAGACTCGTTACTCATACTACGAAAGGATAGCTCTGGCATTGATCTACTCTGCCAGGAAGTTGCAACCATACTTCCAATCCTATAAGATCATCGTCTTGACAGACCAGCTATTGAAAGTGATTTTGTAAATACCTGACATGTCTGGGTGGCTAATAAAATAGACTATTAAATTGGACGAGTTTGACATGGAGTTTCGATCGTGGCTGACCATAAAGAGTCAGGTCCTTGCGGACTTCATAATCAAAATAGCGATCCTAATTCCCAATGTTCTTGATACAAGCAAAGGCCCCCCGCAGCAAGAGTAAGCTGAATCATATATCCTGCAAGTAGATGGGTCATCGACAAAATTCAGAAGTGAAGTAGAGATGGTTTTGAGGACTCCAGACGGTTCAGAGATGAAATACTCAATAACTCTCGGATTTCCAAATGACTCTCAGATTTTTAGTTACCAATAATATCGCCAAGTATGAAACCCTATTGGCCGAGCTCAAGCTAACGAAGGAATACTCAGCAAAAAACCTTTTTGTCCACAGCAACTTGGAGCTGATCATCAATTAGGATACTGTGAACTTCAAAGCATCAAGCCCATTACTTGTGGGATATCTCGTTCGAGCAAAGGGTCTAATCGGTGCATTCAATAAGGTGTAGATACTCCATGTCCCACAAAAATAAAATTGAAAGGTGGATTAGTTAGCAATTGTAGAAGTGACCGAAAATCTCGAGCAATACACCCAAGACATGAAACAAGTTCTTTGTGACCCCAAGTATAGAAATCCCAGAACAGGAGGTCCTCTAAAGCACGAACAACAATATCTGGATGACTCTGTATAAAAGGTTCCTCATCGAAGGTCATCTACTGGACAATCCAGACGATGTGAAGCACATAAAGAAATTAGCAGACTAGTATACCATTATGGACGGTAGACTACACTGACAAAATTACTCAGTCACTTACATGCGATGTCTCATACTAGAAAAAGCTAACTATGCGCTGAGAGAGGTGCATGTCAGAATCTATGGATCACAAGTTAGTAGTAAGAATCTAGCATTTAAGATCATGCTGTAAAGCTACTATTGTTTGACAATGAATAAAGATGCCATAGAATTTGTGAAGAAGTACGAGAGTTGCCAAATCCACGATAATATTCCACACAGCCACATGTGCATTTGCAGATCCTCTAATCACCATGGTCGTTCGCCTAGTGGGGGCTCGACATCCTAGGCCCCTTGTCCATCGCCTCTGGGTTGGGGAAGTTCATTATTGTCGGTATTAACTATTTCATGAAGTGAGTAAAAACCTTGCCACTAGTGAGGATCACCGAGCAGAACACCACCGAGTTCGTTCGACGGAGTATCACATGCAGATTTAAAATTTCTGAGGTCATAATCACTGATAATGGAACCAATTCATTGGCAAGCGCTTCACCAAGTATTACACATGTTTGAGAATCTGAATAGTTTATACTCTCGTCTCCTATCCTCAGGCAAATGGTAAGTGCCAGTCACAAACCAAACCTTGCTACATAGGTTGAAGACAGAACTTGAAAATGTAAGAGGCTCCTAGGCAGACAAATTGCCTTCCATGTTATGGTCCTCCAGGACGATGCTTGGGGAACCAACATGAGAGACTCCCTTAAATTTATGTTATGGAATTGAAGTGTCCATCCCAGTGGTGATCAGTTGGACTAACCATCGAGTCAAAAGTTTTAACTAACAAGGCAATTCAAATTAACTCAGAGAGCATCTTGACTTACTTGAAGAAGCCTGAGATGTAGCAAGGCTATGCTCGACTGCTTATCAGTAACAAATCGCTCAGTACTACAACAAGAAAGTGAAGGCATACCAATTTGAGGTGGGGTACCTAGTTTTTTGGAGTATAGACTTAACAGGCAAAACCACCAATATGAATTAATTTTCTCCCAATTAGGGAGTGTCGTACCTAGTCTTATCGATTCTCTAAAATGGAGTGTACAAGCTACTCACCCAAAATGCAAAACTGGTCCCAAAGACATGGAAAGCCGTCTACCTTAGAAAATACTTCCAATGAACTCTCATCAAGTACAAGTAAATCTAGCACATCCCATGTGAACTACTTGAATAATATAAGCATGTTTAATTTAAGAAAATAATCATTGCTTCATTTGCTATGTTAATCATTTAAATACTTATGTGGTTGCATCAATTCAAAGGCCTAGATTGCCCATAAGTCAAGCAAAATACATCACCTGTATACCGACCCACAAAAGCCAGGTCAAAACCTCAACCCTATAGACTGAGCCGCCCAAAGAGGTCAAAGACCCAACCGCGGTTCCGATAATCGAGTGGCTCAAAGAGGTCAAGTACTACAACCCAGGGAGCTTACACACAAAAGTTAGATCTCCCTAAGAAAGTGGCCACCCCAAAATAAAACGTTAGGGGGCTTTTTAGTAAACGTATGATGACTCCCTTCAATAGGGATGAGCACCATCAATTGATAATAGCTGATGGACTAGAACTCGATACACAAGTGTGACAACTCCCTTCAACAGGGGTGAGCATCATTAGTCATGGGCAGGCGATGGTCTAGCCTCCGTCAAAGTCTGGAAACTATGGAAATTAATCCTAGTTAGCCCTCAAGAGGCATTTTCCAATGCTACGATGTCCTCTCATAGGAAAGAGTACAGACAATAAAGACATCTAACTAAACCCAACGACAATGACAGCAATGCTAGTCTGCAGACAAAATAAGAGTTGAATAAATTCAGTCAACATAAACAAAGAAACATCATCGATAATGGTCTGAATGATCTAGCTTATTCGTTAACGAATAAGAGATACAAGCAAGAGGGTCCATCCAAGAACATGATATACTAACTATGCCTATAGCTCAAATAGACCACTATCCTAAGGCTGGGCGCACCTCAATGAATATGGCGAAGGCTCCCCTCTTGTCTCTCGAAAGTTAATCAGATCTGATTGGGAAAGAGCTACAGCATTTATTAGATCCAAGAAGCCAATAGGAAAGTCCGAAGACGCCATGGACACGTTTCACTTGTAGAAGTGAATGTCATCCTAAAATCTATCATCCATCATGTAGCTAACTTCATCCAAGAAGAACTGGGTCATCATCTCTCCTTTGAGTCAGGCATACTTGTTTTGAAGACCGGTGAGTTACTGCTTAGCCTCCTGAAGTGTGTCTTCAAGCGAGGCGATCTGATCCAAAGCTTGAGTTTTTTCCTTTGAGAACTATTAGGATCTCACACAAGACTCAGACAATATTTAGTCAAGGTAAGTGGCCTACTCTTGACTCTATGGAGCCTCAGTAATGATAGCATTCACTTGTACTCCATCTCTTCCAGCACGGCGG
>JAOVVI020008756.1:0-14011 GCA_028571085.2 Nepenthes alata
AAAAAATTGGATGAAATATTCAGTTAATTTTTTTAATTATAAATTATAATCATACGCACCACGACAACTTAACAATATGTAAGAGGTATAAGAAGCTTATTTTCAGATATATCTTTTGATACTCAAATTAATAATCTTTTTAAGAAAAATTCAGAGATGTGAATTTGTTACGAGGATTGTGCTTCGTAGACTTGATTATACTTGTAACAGGTAGTTGTTTGATAAAATATGTGATATCTCCGTTCCTGACCAGGGATATGTATTTATAAATTAAACACCAATCGATAAGTCATCTGAAATTGGCACCTGTTATTGGAGACGTTATATTATATTCATTATCAATTATTACAATAGTTGTATAATCGTAATTTATGTTGATTTAGTAATCGTCTAATAATAAATGTTCAGCATTTGTTAGGCCATTATCATTGTTGCGTGCTGAGTTTTCGGCCACCAAACGAATAGGATCCGAGCGGAACTTAGGAGTTTTGAAGATGGGCAAAACACGCGCAACACAATGAATGTGAAGGAGTAAAGGGGACGAGGACTTCGAGGTGCAATACGGTTTACGTGGAAAGCCCCTTTCAGAATGCAAAAGGGAAAAAATCACGATCACGGATGGATGTCCAGGAGATTTTACTATGAACCAGAGAGAATACAAGATGACCTCTTATGGTGCCTTATGTCACCACCAGGAAAATATAAGTCTCGAACTTAGTTTTTTCTCTCATTTTGTTTCTCTAGAGGAGTGCTCTCAATGGGGACTCAAGAGGTGAATTTGCAGAATCCCTTTCTTGGTGCCAGGAGGAAGGTATTTATAGGAAGAGAGAAAGGGTATTCCGTTATGGAGCGGACACATGGCGTTGGCGTGTCAGGACTGCCTGCCATAGCCCAGTTAGTACGGCACGCTAGAGACACGCGTCGTCAGGCCAGTGGTGGCAGTACTTGCTCTGCAGGTATGACGCACCAGGAATGTCAGTCCTGCAGACACGGCGCCCCAGGAACCGTTGGTTTCACGATGACGCGTGCCTTTACGGTTACATGGAATCGTCTGAGTTGACGCGCTCTGGCATTTTGATTTCTTACACGGATACGTCAAAATGGTTCTTGTGCATTGCTCGAATCTTTATGATGACGCCATCTCTTTTTGGGGTCCTCGTACTCCTATGATAAACGGACCTCTCGGATCTTGGTCACCATTTGGGCCCCTAAGGCCGTAAATGTGACGTTGGGCCTTGTTCTTGGGCCGTGTTTTTTAGGCCCTAGTATTAGGACCTAGCAATCATCTATTTTTATTTAACTAATTATCTCTTAATTTTGCGTAACCGTTCATCAGGATTAATTATTTTATTTATCGGGCTATTGATTATCTTGGCTTTCTATACTTTCGGTCATCCAGTAATTTAACCGATCGACTAAAGTTTTGTCGATGGTGTTTTCGAACTGATTTTGTGTCTAAATTATTTATTTTAATTTATATCAAATTAAAATATTTATATTTAAATTATAATATTATATAGCCAGCTGAGTATTCTCTCTCCATCTCCACGTCTGTCGTGATGCAGCGCACGTCGGGGCGCCGGCTTTCGACGTTGTGCGGCACTGATCGACCAGAGAGCACGCGGGCCCCACTCTCATGACCGGAGAGCTCGTCAAAATTTTCGGTGTAGACAATGGCCGTCAATTGAATTCACCGAAAAATTATTAAAAAAAAAAGGAATTAATTATAAATATTTTAATAAACAATATTAAAATAAATTTACTTTTTAATTTAATGTTTCTGATTTAGCGTTTTGATATTGTTTTAATTTTTTAATAATTAAATTAATATCTAAACAAAATAATATATAAATACCGCACATTCATGATAAAGTGCAAAGCCCCCTCCAAGCAGTGATTCAGGATTTTTTTTTTTTAAAAAAAAAATTGGTCTATTGTAAAATGGATTATAATAAATTTAAAAAAACTAATAAATAATAAGATAATAATTTAGGCATAATACTTTTATTTTTGTTTTTCTAGAACAATATTGTTACACCAATAAAATGCCATATCTACTTACCAAATTAATATTAATTTGCTTACGGATAATTATATTATTTTATTTGATTATTCGGGCTAAGTATTACAAATATAAATAAGTTCATTAAATAGGATTTAAGAATTTGGGAGAATAAAATATGCCCAATTGATGCAGAGTTGATAAATGGGGTGAGGGTGGGACCAATGCCACGTCTCGTCTTCTAAGATGGAACATTTATTAATCTCAACATTTAATAAATAGGAAGCTTTTAGGACCAAACTAATGTGAAGGATGAGAAGCAATCAATATAAGGCCACAAGGAAGTTGCCAATGAAAGCGACTTGAAGTGAGAAGATCCCATCTTTAACTCAATGATTCTAATTACTACCCCACTTGTTATCTAACCAATCTTCCACATTCAATGGAGTTCTCAACTTTCCTTTTAGTGACAATAAAGATTGCTACATAAATAATTATCCACTTTGTACAGAATTGTTGGGTCCCGTGTTAAGGCCCACGAGCAATCTCAAACCCAGCCCAACTGCGCAGGGAACCTACGTGGCGCCCAGCTGGCGGAAAGCGACGGACGTCTTGCAGCGCATTACTGAGCTGCCGAAAAACAAACAGGAGAGAAAAAAAACCAACCAATAGAGAAACGGCCAGCGCTGCGACAACAACACTGACCTCTGACCTCTCGTTTGTTGATTGTGTTGTACAGGTCCAGGTTAGGAGATACGGAGACCGAACCCTCATCCTGACGCTACCACGTGATCGAAAACCCGGAAGCCCCCTAATCCGTACAGCAACCGCGGACCCGGGACACAACAAGAATAATGAATACTTTTACAGTGTTATGCCATTTTATAATATCAACTTATTATTACAAAAAAAAGTTATAAGTATTATATATTTTATAACCAATTAAAAATAGCACATGTTTTAAATATAACTATGTGTTTTTTTTTAATAATTAGTAGTATTATAGAACACTCTAAAAAATACTTCTTATGTGCAATAAAATTAAAAACTCATTTGTATCCGTCAACCCGACCCATAGATAAAATAAAAGGCCAAATTGATCATCACGGGCCGTCATGGGCAGCCCAACAACACAACTCCCAGAGGAGCTAAATAGCTAAGTTTTAATCATGATCTAAATAAATTAGACCAATCAATTAGATTGCCATGTGATTGGGAATTTAGAACTTAGGCATGTTTTTTGACACAATTAATATCAAATTAGAAGAGCGATTTGTCGGATGCAAAGTTGGTTCTCTAAGCAGTTGGCTTTCCAAAGTTAGCCGATATTACGTGTTTTAATTAGTAATCCTTCAGAAATGTACGTCTATATGAGAAACTCCCACTATGATCTATGTTCCATAACGTGTATGGTGGCAGCTCAATTAAATGGTCAGAAACCACTCCTACTTTGTTGGGAGGTCACTCCTGTATGGAAGTCCTAATAACCGGAGGATTCAGACGGAACACGTGGACATTGTGTGCTACTATGGTCCGCGGACGTGTTTGTTGAAGAGTCTGTGAACTATACACAGGATAAGCTGAAGAAATTTCGGTTAAAATAATTGATCAAAAATATTGGACCGGCAACAATGACCGGTCAACCTGTTGACCGGTTGAAAGTATGAGCTGCTCAACATTACTGAAGAATTTCAAAAGGACAACCGACTGGTCAACAGAGGTATTGACTAGCAATGTGGAGAGGACGGTCAATGGGGCGTTGATCGGCTTTATGAAGAACGTGGACGATAAAATGTTCGCCGTCCACTAGGGAATTCAGAAGGGTGTCAATTCAGAAGATGTTTTGAGCATGTGTGATCTCAGGTGGTTATTTAGAAGCCATTTTTGTACATATCATATTCATATTGTTGGTAATGACAGATTTTATTAGAAAAATAAAATATTCATCATATTTGCTCAATATATGCATCTGTATTAAAAGACAAGAAATGAGGCACTTGGTAAAATTTTTCTAAGTGTGAAAAACAGATAGAGTGAAAAACAGTGAAGAAAGGAGAGAGAGAATTGTGAGAAAAAATAAAGTGTGTTTCTTTGTATTGCTTGTGTTCTATTCTTTAATTTTTTTTCTCTTTTCTCTAGTGCCTGTGTAACAGTGAAAAAAATAGTAACAGGGTTATATGTATAATAGCCTATTTATGGGTCTTAAATAGTAACTCACGGCCTTTGATTGTGTGAAAAAAATATAACTCAAATTTTAATTATTTGCTCATTTAATCATGAGACCCTAATGGTCTTTAGTCCCTAAGACAAAAATATTTTAGTATGATTTGATGATATAAATTGAATAAGAATATGATAAGTAAATCTGAAAAAGTTGAGAAAAAGTATTGTATATAGCACTTCATTGAAATCTGATGCAATGCTCCTTCCAATATATTTTTAATACAAGTTATATGTTTAAATTATAAAATTATATACCTTACTGAACTTTTAACTCACTCACTACTTTCTATTTTACTAACTCCTTCAAATGAGAGGCTTGAATACCTATAAGACGATCAGGTTTGCAGAAGAATTTGTTCAAGGAAATTTAAAACTGAGAATTATGAAATTTTGTTATTGAATTTGATTCTAGATAGTGGTTTAATGTTGTATTTTAACTTTTGGACAACAATTTAATATGTTTATGTTAATTAGATTGTGGTCTGAAAGTTGTTAGATGAATGTTGGTTTATGTTCATTTCGGTTTGTAGACAAGAGATGTCGGTCATCCGACTATATGATAGCTGTAGTATTTAGTTATTGCGATAATTACTCTGATTTTGTTTCATTATGTATAGTCCAAAGTCTCTATTTGGTCGGTGTCAGAGTCACATGAGACGTGGCATATTTTGAATCATGTGTACGGTTTATACCGTTTTATTTTAATCGGTCAAGGTATCGATGCGAATTTATATCTAATGTTAATTAGATAACTACTTGGTTAATTAATAAATGAATAATTATTAATGATGGGATCAAAATTTGGAACGCGACACTGGTTTTCACTCTTCTGTAAATACTAAACCCCCTAATACACATAAACCTCTATCCCCTCTCTTCTCCTAACTTATTTATCAGGTATCCTTACTAATTTGAGTGTTGAAAAATAACTCAGATAGTCAGCCCCAAATCCCCCTGAGGTTCATATTTTAGTTTGTAGTATGTAGTTCTTATGCGGCCACTACACCGAATCTATTATGGATCATCCTCCAAATATGATTAGTAGCATCACACGTGAAGAACAAGCAGGATATAGACTCCCTAACCTCCCTACAAAGCATGTATTGCGATAGAATGTATAGAAATATTAACTTGTCTATAATACCAAGTATATCTCAAATGATCAGTCAAAAAGAGAACGTATGAGATGGATGGAATGAAGAACTCCAAACCGGCAAACCCCACACTATCTTTGCCCCCTTCGGCTAAGAAACCTCTAGGCCGATCTAATGGATAATGCACCATGAATATCAAAATCCTATCTAACCTTGTCTAAGATAGCAGGGTTAGGGTGAAAGGATGGCCGCATCCATATAAATGAACCAACCGTCAAAAAAAAAAAAAAAAAACCGGAGCAATCGGCCATACTACTCATCAACTAGTGACAATATCAATCATTAGCCCCAAATGCCACCACCGGCCACTCTAAGCGAGTCACCATGGACCACAGCCACTCAGTGGCGGCAACCGCATTGATCAACATTTGGTCGACACTGTTCAATAGTCAGGTCCACGTCCGGCCATCTAGTCCCCCCAATGGGTCCTTTGCCGCAACGACTGCCCCTCCACTGTCCACCATAGGCATTATTTATGCCCCATAAAAACCAAATATCATAATATTTAGCCACTTTATCACCAACCAAGCATTGTTTAATAATATTTCAACATGTCTTAAATTGTATGATGAGTTAGAAGAGGGAGACAAAGGAGATACAATCCACTAAAGTTGGCATTTTCTATGCTCTGATACCACAAATATCATAATCCAAACACCATAACATAACTGAGAAATAATGTGGAAAACCCAATTATCAAATCCTAAATATAAAAAGTAGGCATCTATGTTGTTATAATCCTCCCACTGAGGAGACGTTCACAATTAAAATTTAAGCAGATAATTAGTTAAAATTGCATCAAGAAATTTTAATGATTATTCAATATTTACTATTTAATTTCTAATCATAACCATTGATTTAACATAAGAGCCTTCCACTGTGGAAACCATAACAGCTCTCTCAAGTGCAGGAGACAGGATCTACTGTACCTAAGGTCCACGGCATCTTCTGGTACGGCATGAAAAGCTCACCAACATGTCCACATACACCACAAAGCATGAGATACCACACCAGTTTATTTGGACAATCATACAGCACGATTGTCCTATATGCTTGGGCACTTTAGCCAAACCTTAATTATATTGTATCACAGACGACAACAATGTCGGTCCGGAAAAGCTGCAGGGTTGACGTGTCTTTGGTACGTGGGTGGGCCCTACTACCGGGGCCCGAAAGGAGGGCATGTGAGAAGAGAGAATGAAAAATAGACATCAATAGGGAAATCATTTGCTGCCTTTGGATGGTGACAGAACCTTCATATCATACCATGAGGCCAGGGGGGAAAAAAAAAAAAAGAGGTTTTGGGGATGTTTAATGGACATTCTTACAACATTGGCCAGATGCTAATTTATCCATTTATTTTTGTGTGAGTCCAATGGTATGCATAGAGAGATGAGATCTCATTTTATATCGTCCGTTACACACTTAACGGCAAGGATTTCATGCTAATAACTTGAATGGTTAAAATTATATCCACAAATAAAAATGTATTGTCATTTTATAATCGTACTCTCAATTATTAAGATAATATATTTACCGTAGGAAGTATGCCACAGAAATGATAAATGATATTTTCAACTGAACCTCGGCTCCACAGAGACTGCCCCACGTGGGCTGTTGCTCATCTTCCAGGAGGGAAAGGATGCTCTGCAATCATAGGAAAGAGGCTGCCCAGGCAAACATACAAAAAAAATCTCAGAGGTATACAGAATAATGTGTAAAGAGAAGTAATAACTACAAAAGGGAAATATTATTCATAGATAAAAACAGCTTTTTTACTGTGCATTTGGTAAAATTTTGCCCACAAATTTCACTAACGGGAGATGATTTTTCTTTTGTAGATAAGGTGATATAGTTGCAGACAAGGGCCCCCCCCCGGCGCGCGGGGGGAAACAAAAAAGATTCAAGTTTTACAAAAAACAAAAAAAAAAATCAAAAGCAACAGGAGGCTCGTGTATTATGTAGCCATGGAATCACACACACAAGAAAAATTCAATCCAGCATCAGTTAGTGACAAGATTCACAAGCGTAATTGTTAATTTAAATATAGGGAAATCATGGATTAAAAAACAATATGATATCGAGTGATATGTATCGGTATTATTTGTTGCGAATATATCAAAAGTTAAATACTAAAATTTGACTGCATTTGATCATATTTTATATATCTGTTCAATTATATGCTAAACTGAAAACTGAGCCGTATAACTCTCAAAATATTGGCCAATATATTACAATACGTACCATAACGACGAATTATCGCAATTCAGTGATGGTACTGACAAATATCGGAATTGGGCCGACAATATCGGTATATATTGACCAAATATTTTGTTACATGGGTGAAACACATCTGAACTCATCTTCGGAACTCCTTTGAAAAGGAAATCACATGTTAGGGCCGGCCCTTTGTGAATAATAGTGTACACCGACCTATGCCAATCCTGATTAGCCATTGATGTCAAGATGATCAATGCCAGTGCGAATCCTAATAAATCAGTTGAACACACATCTAAAAAATGAAATGATTGGCCATTATTCATTTAAAAAATGCAATGACTGACCACAATTACAAAGCTAAAGCATCAGATCTGTAATCAGATCCAGCATTTAATAAAGTGGTAGATTTTGTGGGGACATTATTCCAATCTTGCTCAGCAATTATACAAATAATCTAAAAAAAGGGGGAATCAGATACATAAAGCTTCTACTATGAGCAGGATTCGAGAAAGAGCCAGACCACTTTTTGGGCATATTTTATGCCGGTTTACTTTGTAATATGTAAGACAATGTTTTCACAATTCAAACCACTGATCACTAGATCACGTGGAGACAACACTAATGTAGTATTAAAGTTCCTCTTCAAGTATACACATAATCTACAGATGTTGAAACAACCAACTACAAGAAAAATCATTAAATTTTGACTTGGATCTTGTCTGACTGATCTATGCATAAGATGGAGAATAATAAACAATAACAAGGGGGGGGGGGTCGAGATCAGTCCTCAGCCAGGCACATGACAAATGACTTTTTGCTGCCAATCAAAAATTACTTTTTTACTTCTTCAATTATTTACCCAAAAAATCATTAATTTTTTTTTTGTTCTGGGAAAAACAGTAAATTTTATAATTTTGTTTCTAAAGTAAATCAGAAGTAAAACTTATACCTGAAAGGATTTTCCTGAACAGCTGAGACCTCCCATATATTGATATGACATCTTCTTCAATCTTGTTTTCTCCTCACTAGTCCTTTGAAGAAGTCAAAACTAGAAGCAAGAATAAAAAATAATAATTAGTGTGTGATACATTTGTCTCACTCAATTTCTTTTATAATTTTGGAAATAAAATCAGCAACTTCAATCCGGGATTTCTGGAACAATGGCAAACTTAATCAAAATCAAGAAGAAAAAAAAGGGTTGGTCAAGGTTTTGTGCAAGCTGCCAAAAAAATATGAAAATTATAGAAGTGACAATGACGAATCAGCATCTGTGCTACAAGCAGGAAGACACTACTATTTCCTACCCAAAAGCCCTTACATGAAAATTCAAAACAGGTGGGCTGGACTAGTCAAGAGATAAATATTCTCTCTCTAGAAAGAAAATGAACCAAGGCAAGCCATCCCACCAACAAAGGAAGAATAAGTATCAGGCAGAAGTGATAGGGAGGATAGTCAAGGGGAAGATGAAGGGATTAGGTATTTTAGCCAAATACTTTAGCAGCTGATATTACAAGTTTTAATGCAAATGAAAAATTATATTGTGATACAGAGGTGGTTTGAAACCACGGACGGAGCCCACCTGTAACACCCGAGAACCGAATTCTGATAATTATATTTGCTTATGGACCGATTTGTGTTAAGTTTTGCAGTAAGTCCCTTCAGTAGTGGGTTCCTGGATGCACTTGTATTGCAGGCATCCATGCTCTGGCAGAGGCATATAGCGGATGGGACACTAGCTAGCAGCTTAAGTGGTTCTTCAACCTATAAATAAGAGACTATAGTTGTATCAGGACATTTCACCTGAGAAATATGAGAGAAGAGAAAGAAAAAAAAAAGAGAAAAGAAGAGAGAAAGAGAATAAGGAAGGTGACTTTGAAGAATTCTTAGTTAATTCTTGGTGAATTTACGTTTAGCTCAATCATTAGTTTTCACGTCTTTAACTTCCATGCATGTGATTTTGTTGATACATTCCTTAAATTTAGCTTGCATAAATGACTCTTTGCTCATATTTTTTGAGATTTTTAAAGGCTTGTATCTAAATTCATGAAAATTATTTAGAAATTTTTGTAATTTCTTGAGTATATGTCTTAAATGTTCATTCATATGCAAGAAATTTAAGAAATTTCTATAATAAAGTTAAATTATTTGTTCTAAATTCTGGAAAAAAACAAGTTTGACTATAGAGTTTTTCTTTTGTTTTTATTAATAAACCATTGTAAAGAATTAACGGAATATAGTACGGCATGACGTTCTACATCAAGTATAAGTGAAGGTTGCATAACTAGCCTACGAGTTAGAATAGTGGGGTAAGGTTCTATCTATAGAGTATAATATGTAGAGAGTTCAATCCATGAATTTTGAATAGTAGAGTCGGCCCATGTTTATAGGAAAAAATACTTAGATTGACCTTTGAAGTTTTCGACCCTGTCGATAAGGTTTATCACTAGCCTTTGATTCATATTCTGTTTTTGTACATGATTTTGTACCGACTTTGCGTGTCCTCTTGAGCGGTGTTGGGTCAAGCATCTCTTGATCCAGGTATCTTGGGCAAAATGTTGGCCCTTATCAGAAAAGTATGGAACTGATATTTGTATCATTCAAATTTTATATATGATTTCAATATTTGTCCCTCTGCATATTCTAGTAAATCATTTGTTATTTCTCTATTTGATATACATCTTGCTAAGTTTTTAGTTCATTCTTGCAAATCACCATATTTCAGATTTGTAGAATTAAGATTACTTAGCATGTGTTCTAGACCTATGGGTCTTGGAGGACCATTTTGTGGAGCTTGAAATGTTGAGTAGATAATTTAATGTACAAGTATGACTAATATACAATTTGGAATACTTTGGCTCTTGGCATGTTATATGAATCCAGTTTTATCTGGAGTGGCCAATAGGTTGAACCCTCAATGATGTATTATGGATTTTTGTATGACTATGATAATGTTGATTTTCTTTTAGCACATATTAATGATCGAGCAGGTACAAAAAGTCAATGGTCAAATTAAGAAAATTTAACTATATCCTGAGATGATTATATCTGTTATATATATTTGGAATCAATAATGGTTTTGTACAGCGTCACAACCATGGGTTTTGAGAACTTATTATGCTGTATTTGTTCCTGGTTGTGATACCACCTTTCCATAATAAAAAGATAGGACTGTGCATACATGATTCTATCTAAATCTTATATTGTGAGAGCATTATGTATTGGGCCACCCTTTTACTAACGACTCACAAAGACTTCCTGTTTTAGCAGGGTTCATAACGGGGTTGTCAGCTGAAATACCACAACTCCATCTTAGTAATTTAACAAAAGAATCAATCGGAGAGAATCTTCTTTAATAAAATCGTAGCATCTCTGTTAACATCAAAAGCTTCCCTCAATTATTTAAATGCCAATTGTATTCACCATGTGATGTGGCTCATACTATTTCTTATGCTAAACAAGGACCCAAATCCTGCCAATCTCAGGCTTCATTTCTCATCTTTTTCCAACCTTCGTCACTCATCAAACTGCTACTGCTTTAACCATAATTGTTAATAATATTTAAGAAGCCCATGATCCACAGAGAAAAACATGATACAGGCACCCTCCGGCCACATAAGTCATCTCAACACAGAGAGGATCACAAATGGAAGAACAAGGATCATCATAATCAAAAGGTAACGAAAAAGGATGAAGATGCTGTTAATATCATGACAGTGCTCAAGTATCACAACAATGACCCAATATTCACTTGCAACATGCCTTATGCCTGCTGAGAGCCAAGCTGTCTGCATTCAGAGCAATGGAGATCTTATAATGCAAGAAAAACAAACAAACAAAAGAACTGTAAACATTAATGCATACTCTTTAGTTTGAAAAGTTGTGGATCGTTTATCATATGTTCTTTAATTTTCGCGGGGGCCAGGGGTCGCCTGTCGAGCATTAAGTAAATTTGCACAGTAAATCAGCAATATAGAGGACAAACAAAGAGAAGCTTAGTGTGTTGCCATCTTCACTTTCTCATCTGAACTATACAATTCAACTCAACCGTGCAAGAAGATGACAGACCTAGGAACATTTTCTATTGTTATTTCAGGAATTCAAGAAGCATTGAGGCCGCATAGCCTGCAGCACAGGCTTCATTTACAGTTAGTCACAGCAGAATTGAAAATCAGAAAGAAAGAAACAAAGAATTAGGAAGGACAATGAGAGAGACTGTTGATCGTTCCTTCCAATCCTCAATTTAACATGTCATCCTTGTTACAAATTGATTAACGTAAATCACCTGCTTGATTTTGAAGCAACTGAAAACAGTTAAGAGTAGTAAAGAACTAATTGGCTTGGTGCAAGATCCTTATGTAATGAACTAATTATTTCAGTCTGCTTTAGTAATGCCAATGCCACATGTGCCATATGGACAGCAATCATCAACTTAAAAGCACCACTGAGTAATACCCATGCCATTCATTATAGTACCACACTGTTCAGACATCCTTCACTGAGGCACCCTTCTTCAACTACTTCTCTTTCCTTGCTTATCTAACCAACCTATTCTCTCTCTTGACAGCGAGCCACTCACATGTGGCCTAGTGGAAAAACCTATGCCATCTTGGTCAACAACCTTCAATAGTCGCTTTCTTATTACCATCCAATATGAAATATGAGTTGCCATGTCTACCAAGTACACACAGTTCACACAACTCATACTTGATTATGCCGTTTACATTCTTCTTGTGTCATCAACCAAGCCTTGATCCCAATAATCTGGACTCTGCTATAAAAACCATTTCCGTCATGAATTAAGACATTTTTTCCTGGAAATGTTGGCTTCTGATGCCTTCCCTCCCATTGCACCTCTGTTTTAGTTCTCTTATTTTCTCAGTTGTCATTTGAAATCCATCAATTTTGCGTGCATTCTTCACTTTAACAGATTCCATCATTTATTTTAGAAACAGTTCAAGACAAAAACTTCATCAAAATGAAAGGCTTCAGAAGAGACAAGGTTGGCATTCAGGCTGTGGTATGTTTTGAGAGGGAAAAGAGGCACGTCCATCATAGTGGTTTTCAATTGATGGTGAGAACTGGTTGTGTGAAACTCTGAAGGTAAAATCTGAAAGAGGACTTTTCGTCCCAAATAGCACGATAAGGTTTCGACCTCATAATAAATTAGCGGAAGCAGTGCAAAATCAAATACTCAATACACGAAATGAATATTTGTATCTAGATATTACGAGCAATACGAGCATAAAAATAAAACAATAGTAGAAATAAAAAGACAATCTTTTCGGTGACGAAGGAAAAACTCGATACCCACGGTAATCGAGAAAAACCCTCTGGGCTTCAACGGCCAGGGAAGAAATGCACTGAGAAAATCAACTTACAGACCGGGTGGTAACAACACGCTAACTTAGCCGATTTACTCCCGTCTTATAATCCCTACCAAGGAACTCATTGGATTTTCCCACGGCAACGGAATCGGACATTTTCCGTTCTTCTCGTCAATATTCCCTCTTGTGCCACTTGAATTTGCCAAATACAACCGGATCCCCTTCTTCAACGTACCGTCGTTACCAACGAAGGTAGAAGGGTAGAGGTGATGGATTGATAAAGAGAAATTGGTAAGTAAATCCGTTAGAGCGTGAGGCACAACGTAGTAGTTTCGGTTTTCTCAATTTAGAGCAAGATTAAAGAGTGGGAAATAAGTCTCTCAAGTGGGACGGCTCCAAATGCATCATCAAAAGTTAGGACAACTAATTATAGGTGTATATTTATAGAGGGCTAGAAAAATGCATTCAAAAAAATTGCCCGTTGCAGTGGCGCTTAAGCGAGGCTCGAGTGCGCGGCGAGCGCACGTAGGGTTTCATGAGAAACCCTATTTGCGCTCGAGCTCGCGACGAGTGCATGGCTTTGGAATTTTGGGCTCGAGCTCGTGGCGAGCTCGCGACGATTGCATGGCTTTGGAATTTTGGGCTCGAGCTCGTGGCGAGCTCACGGCGAGCGCAGGGCTTCGGGATTTTGGGCTCGAGCTTGTGGCGAGCTCACGGCAGGCGCAGTGTTCCTGGAAGCCAGAATGGACATGTACGGAACTATGTTGATGCAGCACTTCAACAAAATATAACCCGACATCGACACAAGATTACATATGATTACCACTGCTGTGTCGATGATGTGACTACCGCGTCGATATTATAGAGGTGTTGCCTGGTCAAATATGGTTAGTACAAACATAATACAAGATAATATAATATGATGACAAAAATAGTATAAAGTCAAGCATCGCAAAAATCCAAGAAGAACTCCCTCTAACAAAAATAATAGTATCTCCCCCTAATAAAAATAATAATATCGCCCCCTATCAGGTGCAATCTCCCCTCGAGGCGAACACCCATCACGCATCGTCTGTGCGAGCGCCGAC
>JAOVVI020008757.1:0-14010 GCA_028571085.2 Nepenthes alata
ATAACATTCATAAAAGATGCCTGAACATTCGATAACCAAAAGCACAATGAAACTTTTGCAATTGCCAAACTAGACCTAAGATCTGTCCTATGCACATCCTCCCACTTAATTTTCAACCAACGATACCTCGAATATAGCTTGATCTTAATAAAAACCCAAATTTCATTAAATGGATCCAACAAATTTCCAATCTTTGAGAGCTGATATACATATCCAATATTTAAATAAACCAAACATAAATCTATTGGTCCAACTTTATTCACCAGAGAACATTGAAGTATTCCATGCCCATACACTGGGCCGAACGAAACCTTTCTCAAATAGATTCTATAATTGTTCTCTCAATTCCTTCGACCGGGACAAGACTACTACATACAGAGCCTTCGGAATAAATGCAGATCCAAGCACAATATCAAAAATAAATTTGATCTCTTAATCCAGGAGCAATCCGGTTGAATCCTCTGAAAAACATCTTCAACTTGCGGATGATCAAAATGTCTTCAATAGTCACAGAATAACTCCCAGATGTGACCATATATACTAAATGAACTCACAACCCATCTCTCAACCGATGACTCGCTTGTAACACCAAAACTCAACCTTTAAGCCTTCTTACTAATTCTTCCTTGAGACTCCGAGGACTCGTATCCTGAAATGCAGAATGGGACAGTCTTATCAAAATAATCTTCCACATGTGAGGATCCGACTCTAACTGCATGAGATGTAACTACATACACTCCATCTAAAACCACCTGACTCCTATCTGGATGTTTGGAATCCAAACGCCTAGGATTCGAATGATCCTTTGACAAATGGCCTATCTAGCCACTAATTAAAGCAGACTTCATTACTGATGAAGCAACCTCGTATCGCGTACTTCTTTCTGTCAAACTTGCAGGTTGACTTCACAAACTGAAATTTCGAGTAAAAAAACTTTACTTCATCTGACTTTCCTTTTGTTTATCTTTTAGAGGACAACCGAGTCCATCATTCGTGTTCTAGCTCCAATGTTTTGATTTCTTCTAGAAATGCTTCTCTTAAAACTGCTCCTACTCGATCAACCGGGCCTAGTCTAATTCCTTGCCATGAACCCAACGTCAAAAAGGTACTGACTGCTTCCTAATTGAGTCTTGAAGTCTTCAACTACTCTCATACTTTAAATAAATCATTCAAATTCTTTAAACCTTCATGAGAATTGCTTTACGAGACCGAACCACAAACTCTTTATCCTTCGATTCTTCAGCGATGAAAGATTTGTAGGGACGACTATCCACCCGATCATAGTGACGAGTGGGAATGGACAATCTTGAGTCTTTCTCTTACTCCAACAGCAACTTTAAACTTCTACACAATAAGCATCATCGCTACCAACGAAATCAGACTTGCACTTCATCGTCCTGTCTTCAAGCAATGAGAAATGAGTTGATTTGACATGAACTTCATCTTTATTTACAGTATCCAATTTTAAAGATTCTTCATTCATCTCTACTTTTACCGCAAACCTTTTTGTCGGCCAAAAATCTCATTCTACTTTGTGAGATTTCGGACCAGTTCCAATTTCAGGCCACTACTCTTCTAAAATTATAAATTCTAATAAAATCTCCACATATTCGCATAAACTAAACAAAATTCTAATTCAATTGCTATATCAAACCATACGTTATGTCTCTCGTGCGACTCATTATTATCAGATGATTATTCTTCTAATCTATACCCAAACCCTTCGACATGACCTTCTGATTCAAACCCAAATCTCCACAATTAAAATTTTCTATTATCAACCAAAGGTAATACTTATTATACCCAAATATTTATCCAATTATTTATCTAAAATAACTCAAAGTACCTCTCCTAACGACTTTTCTCTGATACCACTTCTGTCATAAATCCGAACCAAGTAGGTCAATTTAAGTAATTAATTACAAGTCCTGAATTTTAAAATTAAAAATCATAGTAAACAAATAATACTAAATCCTAAAAATCCAAGTGTGACAAACCAAAATATAAAATTTAACGAAATTAAATTCACAAAGGATCTAATTGGATAACCGTCCGAACCAAATAAATACGACATGCTCTACAATTATCATAAATAGGTAATAATTAAAGTAAAATTATGGTCATACATAGCACAATATCATAATTATCCCCGAAATATAATCATAGGCCTGTATCCGACCAATTCCATAATACAATCGTATCAATTGTCAAATTAAACCATAATAAAACCAAAACACACCGAATCCGATGAATGGCTGACAGATCACATTCAACTCCTACAATATATCAGAACCTTCTACTCTGAATGGTCAAAATAGAAAAGTAAGCCTAATACCCAACAAGTATCATATTTAAATAAAATGAGCCCAATGAATTACAAGGAAGATCAAATGGATAAAATTCGTTCAAATGATCAGATAAATCCAATATACAGAATTTGAAATTCAATAGTACTCTCGTACACAAAACAAATATCCAAATCTAACACAAAAATCCAAATTCAAAAAAAATAATTCTCATTGGAACGTGTATATATATAATATAAGTGATCCAGACCAATTCCAATAGGCAATTAGCCAATTCCAAAGTCTAATCCAAGTTTGAGTCTAAATCCCGATCAGCTTGTGATATGGGGTAGAATCCGATAGCCTGATGATCAATAGCGTGCGTAGAAATTGAAACAGCACCGCGACATATATTTTAAATTTTTGTATCAAAATATATAGTCAAAATAGTTTGTACGAGACATACTAAGCCCAATTAAAGGAAAAATTGACGAATCTCAAATCTAAGTCCAAAAATCTATATCCAAATCAAAGTCCAATACCATTCAATGTAAAAATATAAATTATGCACCAAATTTAGGTTCTGATTCTTTAAAGGCTAACTTGTGAAATGGTTATAAATAATCCTTGTAGCCTTATGCCAAAATCAATGTACTGTGTACCCATGAGGTTGCTCACTATATTTCGGTACCCACGGTTTTAGGTACATTCCTCAAACTTGTCAGATATATTTGGACGTCTGAATATATTCTAGGGTCAAGTCAAATTATCCAGATGAAAAAAGTCACTATTCTAAGTCTTTCCTACCGGCGAAAAGAAATTTTCAAGTAACAAATATCTCTCCGTCGGGATATGGCCAGAGAGTTCGATTTTCAAGTCCAAATATAGTGACCACAACCTGGCACATGCATGTAAAAATACACGGCCTATGTAAAATTTTGTGTACATTCTCGTTACACATAATAATATAAATATACACCAAGTCCAATAAATTTCTCAAGCTTTCAAAAAAATAATAAATTCCTAAAATCATAAAACCCATATTCAAAGCCCCCAAAATAATCCAACCATCACATTTTCAAAGCCACTAATTAAAGCAGACTTCATTACTGACGAAACAAACTCCTCTCGCATATTTCTTTCCGTCAAACTTGCAGGCTGACTTCACAAACTAAAATTTTGGGTAAGAAGACCTTATTTCATCTGACTTTCCTTTGGTTTATCCTTTAGAGGATAACCGAGTCCATCATTCATGCTTTAGCTCCAACTTCTCTTGAAACTGCTCCTACTCGATCAACCGGGCCTAGTCCAATTTCCTGCCATGAGCCCAACGTAAAAAAGGTACCAACTGCTTTCAAATTGAGTCTTGAAGTATTCAACTACTTTCACACTTTAACAAATCTTTCAAATTCATAAAACCTTAATGAGCATTGCTTTAGGAGACCGAACCACGAACTCTTTGTTCTTCAATTCTTTAGCGATAAAATATTTATAGGGACGACTATCCACCCAATCACAGCGACGAGTAAAAATGGCAATCTTTAGTCTTTCTTTTGCTCCAACTGTCACTTTAGATTTCTACACAATCAGCATCATCGCTACCAACAAAATCAGACTTACATTTCGTTGTCCTGTCTTCTAGTAATAAGAAACTAGTTGATTTGACTTAAACTTCATATTTATCTGTGGCATCCAACCTTGAAGAATCTTTATTTATCTCCACTTTCACCGCTAATATTTTTGTCGGCAAAAAATCTCCTTCTACTTTATAAAATTTTAGACCAACTCTAATTTTAGACCACTTCTCTTCTAAAATTATAAATTCCAATAAAATCTTCACATGTTTGTATAAACTAAAAAAATTCTAATTCAATTACTATATCAAACCATACGTTATATCGCTTGTGCGACTCATTATTATCAGATGATTATCCTTCCAATCTATACCCAAACCCCTACAATTCAACCTTCTGATTCAAACCCAAATCTCCACAACTCAAATTTTTTATTATCAACCAAAGGTAATACTTATTATACATAAATATTCAGCCAATTATTTATCCAAAATATATCTCCTAATGATTTTTTTTCTGATACCACTTCTGTCACAAACCCAAACCAAGCAGGTCAATTTAAATAATTAATTACAAGTCCTAAATTTTTAAATCATAAATAATATTAAACAAATAATATTAAGTCTCAAAAATTTGAGTGAGACAAACTAAAATATACAATTTAACGAAATTAAATTCACACAGGACCTCATTGGATAACCGTCCGAACTAAATAAATACGACCTGCTCTACAATTATCGTAAGTGAGGTAATAATTAAACCAAAATTATGGTCATATATAGTACAATATCAGAATTATTTCTGAAATATAATCATAGGCATGTACCTGACCAATTCCATAATACAATCGTATCAATTGTCAAATTAAACCATAATAGAACCAAAACTCACTGAATCAGATGAATGGCTGAAAGATCACGTCCAACTCCTACAATAATCCAAACATTTTACTCTGAATGATCAAAACAGAAAAATGAGCCTAATATCCAACAAGTATCATATTTACATGAAATGAGTCCAATGAATCAGAGAAAAAATCAAATAGATAAAATTCATTCAAATGATAAGATAAATCCAATATACAGAATTTGAAATTCAATAGTAGTCTCATACACAAAGTAAATATCTAAATCTAAAAAAAATATCCAAATTAAAAAAAATAACCTTCATCGGAACATGTATATATATATATAAACAAAATAGAAGTGATCCAGACCAATTCTAATAGGCAATTAGCCAATTCGAAAGTCTAATCCAAGTTTGAGTCCAAGTACGAGTCTAAATCCCGATCAGCTTGTGATATGGGGTAGAATCCAATAGTCAGATGATCTAATAGCGTACGTAAAAATCGAAGCTATACCGCAAAAGATATTTTAAATATCCAGATCAAAACATATAATCAAAACAGTTTGTACGAGACATAATATGCCCAATTATAGGCAAAATCGGCTAATCTTAAATTTAAGTCGAAAAATCCATATCCAAATCAAAGTCCAATACCATTCAATATAAAAATATAAATTATGCAACAAATTTGTGTTCTGATTATTTAGAGACTAGCTTGAGTAATGCTTACATATACTCTCGGTAGCCTTAGACTAAAATCCACATACTATGTACCAATAAATAAGGTTCCTCACTATGTTTCGCTATCCGTGACTTTGCGTGCATTCTTTAAGGTTGTCAGATATATTAGGACGTTCGAATATATTCTAAGGTTAAGTCAAATTATCCAAATTGGAAGGGTCACTACTCTAAACCTTTTCTACTGGGGGAAAAGGATTTCCAAATAATAAATATCTTCCCATCGGGACTTGGCCAGAGAGTCTAATTTTTAAGTCCAAATATAGTGACCACAACCCGGTACGTGGATGTGAAAATACACAGCCTATGTAAACTTTTGTGTATATTTTCATTACACATACTGATATAAATATACACCGAGTCTAATAAATTTTTTGAGCTTTCAGAAAAATAATAAATTTCTAAAATCAAAAAGCTCATATTCAAAGCCCCCAAAATAATCCAATGAACTACACATACATGTTTAGAAAAAATAAAACAGGTATACAAAATACAGACATGTTAGTAAAAAAAATCTAAATAATGTCTAAAATAAATTATAGATTAAATCAGACTAAAGATAGGGTTTACAAAAATACTTAACTTGACATTATACTTTACAGATCTGACTAAAGGAGGTCCCAAAATGGCTAAATCGGCACTTTCTCTCTCTGCCGTGCGTGACCCTCGCCCAGCCGCTCTCTCTCCTCTATTGTGCTTTTGGGCGCTACTGCCGCCTGCGTGGCCGTCATTGGCCCACCACCTCCTCGTACGGCCGACATCGGCCTTCCTGGCGCCACCCTGTAGCCGTCTTCGCCACAGCTTAGCCGCCCCTCCTTGCGTAAATTTCTCTCTCTATCATCCTTGCGCAAAGCTTTACTAGCATGCTACTGCTTACACCGACTACTCAGCCACAGCCAGAGGCTGCCGTCACCGGCCTCCGGTGACTCAACATTGGCCATCGTCGACCACTGTCACGCCACTGCATGCCGCCATCGCCGCTGACGACAACCACCACTAGCCTCCTCGATGACCTCTCCTCGTGAATCATCACCACCGGCCAAACTTTCCCGCCACCAGCACAGCGCCGTCCTTGCCACTCATCGCCGTCGTCGGCCACCAGCCACCATTCTCCTTCCTCCTCCTTCGAAACCCTCTCTCCCAAATCCCATTCTTATCTTGACTTCCCATTTTCTTTTTCTTTTTTTGTTTTCTTTTTTTTCATTTAATAATAATAATAATAATATTATTATTATTATTATATTTTAGATTCTTATTTTCTTTTATTCTAAAATTTAAATCGATATTTGGGCGATAATGCGGGCGCACCTCGGGCGCCAGCCTGATTGATCCAAATATCATTCAAATTTTTTTAATATTTAATTAATTTTGTCATACCTAATTTACCCAAATCACAGTTAATATTAAATTATTTCGAATAAAAATCTGGGATATTACATAAATGGACAAACTTGCTACATATCGCAGGTAGCCCCAAGCAGCGACGGAAGACTTGTAGGAGAGTTAGACCATCGAGACGAAGCAACCTTACAGCAGGCACAGTCCAACGAAACCACTGACCTAGTACCACTGAATTCGGAGGACCCAGAGAGGTGCGCACAGATAGGGGGCTCACTCGATGGACCCCTATGTGACGAGCTGATTATGTTCTTGAATCAAAATGTGGATATCTTCGCGTGGACCCTCGCTGACATGCCTGAGATTTCGCTCGGAATAATGGTCCACAAGTTGGATTTCAATTCCGACCGTAAACCCGTCAAGCAGAAGTAGAGAAACCACTCCATAGAAAAGTTCGTAGCCATTCGGGAAGAAGTAAAGAAGCTGCTGGATGTTATTTTATCAAGGAATTTCAATACCCGAATTGGCTCTCCAACATTGTCCTGGTCAAGAAAAGCAACGAGAAATGACAGATGTGTGTCGATTTTACCAACGTCAATAAGGCTTATCCAAAGGATAGCTTCCCTTTGTCCAGGATCGATTTGTTGGTAAACTCGACTTCTGGCCATGAGCTATTGAGTTTCATAAATGTGTATTCGGGTTACAACCAAATCAGGATGAGTTTAGAGAACGATGAGTACACCTCATTCATGATCGATCAAGGAACCTATTGCTATAAAGTCATGTCTTTCGGTCTAAAGAATGCGGGTATGGCGCACCAAAGGCTCGTGAATAAGATGTTCGGGATGCAGATTGGCACAATATGGAGGTATATGTGGACAACATACTTGTCAAAAGTATAACCACCGGTGACCATACTCGCGATCTTGTTGAATCTTTTGTGGTGCTCCGTGTGCACCAAATAAAGTTGAATTCGACCAAGTGCATCTTTGGAGTGTCCTTTTGGAAGTTCTTAGGGTTTATCGTCTCTCAACGATGGATCAAAGTGAACCCAGAAAAGATCAAAACCCTCACGGACATATCTTCACTACGAAGTATCAAGAATGTACAATGGCTGACCAAAAAACTGGCAGCGCTGTCCCACTTCTTGGCAAAGTCGAGCAACAAGTACTGGCCTTTCTTCAATGCTCAGAGGGGGATGAAGGTGAATGGCTTCCAATGGATTGTAGAGTACTAAGCCGCAATGAGTTGAAACAGTACATGGCTAGTCCACCATTACTAACATCACCAAGAGATAGGAAAGAGTTGTACCTCTACCTAACGGTATCGAAAGTGGCTCTTAGCTCCATTCTAATATGGCAGGATTTAGATGTACAGTAGCTAGTCTACTACGTGAGTAAGATATTGACCGCATAGAGACATGCTACCCACGCACTGAGAAGCTAGCTCTTGAACTCGTTTTCTCTACCCATAAGTTAAAACCTTACTTCCAGGCTCACCGTGTGGTCATCATGACTGACCAGTCATTGAAGAGCATTCTTAAAAAATCTAATATTTTTGGACGATTGGTCAAGTGGGCCATCGAGTTAGGAGAGTTTGACATCAAATTTTGGCCCAGGCAAGCTATCAAGGGGTAGGCTCTAGCGGATTTTATCATCGAGACCATGACACCAATTATCGATCAGGATCATGCTGAGGACACGGACCACTGCCTGGAGGAGCAAGAGTGGATCCTCAACGTTGACGGTTCGTCAACCAACTCAGGCAGCGGCGCCAGAGTGATCCTAAGGACCTCAGACGGGTTTAAGGTGAAATACTCCATTAAACTCAATTCTTCGACCACAAATAATATTACCGAGTATGAAACCCTGTTAGCCAGATTACGACTAGCCAAAGAGTATTCAACTAAGCGGCTGACCGTCTACAGTGACTCAAAACTAATTATTAACTAAATCAACGGGTACTTTGAGGAATGCAACCCCCTCTTGGTAAGATCCCAGCTAAGGGACAGGACACGATCCGGAGATTTAATAAGCTAAGACTAGTTCACGTCCCCCAAACTGAGAACTGAAAGGCCAACCAACTCGCTAGAGTAGCAGTGACCAAAAATCCAAAACAGTATTCGAGGGACATGAGGAAAGTTTTGAGCACCCATAGCATAGAGAAACAATAAGCGATGCAAGTCTCCGACGTTGAAGACTAGATGAGATCGTACTGGAGGTACCTGGCAGATGAAACACTGCCAAAGAACGAGGATGAGGCAAAGCAGATCAGAAAGAGAACTGGCTGGTACACCATAGTTGATGGAAGACTGTATCGTCGAGAATACTCGACTCCGTACCTTTAATGTCTTACCCCTAAGGAGGTCGACTATGCCTTGAGCAAAGTCTACGTCGGGATATGTAGATCACATATTGGCAGCAAGAACCTAGCATTCAAAGTCATCCGTCAGGGATATCTATGGCCAATAATGAGGAATGATGCCTTGGAGTTCATAAGGAAATGCGAGAATTGCCAACTCAACGACAATTTTTACCACCAGTTTCCCGGTGAACTAAGATCCCTCCAAGCTCCTTGGCAATTTTCATAATGGGGGTTCGATATTCTCGATCTATTTTCTATCGCAACCGAGTAAAGGAAGTTCATCATGGCGGGCATAGACTAATTCACCAAATGGGTTGAAGTCGCTCAGCTAGCCAAGATCATAGAGCACACAACTCCCTGGAATTCGTCTGCCAGAACATAGTAAGTAGATTTGGCATTTTTGAGGTCATCGTAGCTGACAACGAAACCTAATTTTTTTTAAAAAAAATTATCAAATATTACACCAGCCTGGGTACCAGATCGGTCCACACTTTGATAGCATACCCCCAAGCGAACGAACAGGTAGAAGTCACCAACTATACACTGCTTCACAGTCTAAAGACCAAGCTAGATGATATAGGGGTCTCCTAGGTCGACGAGCTACCCTCCGTACTATAGTCATACCGGACAACTCCTAAGGAACCAACTTGCGAGACACTCTTCAGCCTCTACTATGGGACTAAGGCTGTGATACCCGTGGAGATCGGTCTCCCAAGCCTCAGGGTTGAAGCATCCGATCTACTTGGTAACTCCCAAAAGATCAAGGAGCACCTAAATCTGTTGGAGAAAGTCCGCAACGTGACCAGGATGCACGCAGCCGCCTACCAACAACGAATCGCTCGATATTATAACAAGAAAGTAAAAGTGCGGTAATTCAAAATTAGAGACCTAATTTTACGAAGCATAGAGGCTATGGGCAAGACAACCAACCGAAATAAGCTTTCCCCGAACTGGGAAGGCCCATTCCTAGTCTCAACTGTTATGCGGAATGGAGCATACAAGTTCCGAACCCAGAACGATAAATTGGTCCCGCAAACAGAAAACGCAGTCCACCTGAAGACTACTACCAGTGAAGACCCAATTATGTCATTTGTGTGATGTGGAGCATGCTTGTAATATTCATTATGTTTAATAAAAAATAATTCTTTTTCATGTGCATTGCCCAATGTTTCTATTTCCTTTCCTTTTCTTTTTCCATATGAATACTTGCTTACAGGTTATACAAAGTGAACGACCTACATTGCCCCTAGATCGGATAAATTTTCACTCGCTCACAATTAAACATTAAACATCCAAGCATCCTGTAAACGGTCGAATTAAACATTGGTCATCCAATCGGCCCGTAAGCAGTCAAATTAAATCTTAGTCATCCAAGCGGCTCATAAGTGGTTGAATTAAAATTTTAGTCATCCAAGTAGCCCGTAAACTGTCGAATAAAATCTTGATCATCAAAGTAGCCCATTCATGGTCTAATACCAAAACTTATGCGGCTTAAAGCGGCATGCGTGACAACCTTCTCTAGCGGAAGATAGCGCTGTTAGTTAATGATGGTCAATAAATCAAGGCAAAGTTTGAAAGAATGAAGGCCCGAAAGCTGGCCACCCAGAGTCATAACCTGGGCAGCGCCACACCTTACAATAGCACAATTCATTAAGGCATACTTGTATATAAAAGCGACTCCTTGAGAACCAAGGGTCCATCTGAAAACACAAATCACCTCCGAGCAATAAGACCGTGAGGTCAACTCTCTGAGTTGACCGACCCATAGGCCACACGATCAGTTGGCCGGCCGGCATAAAATGTCAAGCAGGAGAGACAAAGACTTAGAGTCCTTAAGAAGAAAGGCATGGGAAATTTGAATTGATGCACAGGTTTTATAAAAGTCACAGCCGTTGAAGTAAAGCAGCGCATTGAAAAGGTGCGCCCATCATGATGGACACGTGTCATTTTTGGAGAGGGCGCAGTCAAATCAGATCTTCTGGTGAATTAATTACTTGGATTGTAAATTTACTGTATAACGACACGTGGCAGAGTACTGAAGCAGTTCTACAAAACTTTTCGATTGCCTGTTCGGTGGCATAGTGAAACAACACGTCGATTCAATCCACACTAGCTCTCTAGATTCTGACATGATGGTCAACGAATCAAATCAACGCTCTATTCAGCATAGTTCTTCGGATTCTGACATGACTGTTAACAAATTTGAAAAACGATCACCTTATAGCTTAGTTCTTCGGATATTGACGTGGCAGTCAACAAATTCGGTCAACGCACTCCTTCCGGCTCATTTCTCCGGATTCTGACGTGACGATCAATGAATCTGGTCAGCATGCTCTCCAACTCAGTCCACTGGATCTTGACGTTGCGGTCAACAATCGATAGACCCAGAGCGAAAGGGCACATATGAAAATAAGGGATGAAGACCAAGAGCCACCGTTCTTTTCCCGAACGAACTTGCCATTACAAGTTATATAGCCGAACGCATCTCATTATGAACATATTGAAAGTCAGAGTCCCAGGGCACCAACGTGGAGGGCTAGTGTTAGGAATGCCAATAGTAGGCTGGCCCACAAAGGAGAAAACAACCCAAATTCAGTGACGACTTATTCCTATTTGGGACTGTCAATGCTGCCGTTAACCGACAGAGTGGTAAGTGGGTTGACAGTGGCCCAAGATCTACGACGGCCCATTTGAGCCCAAGATGATCAACGCTATCGTTGACCAAGAAAGTGGTAAGTAGACCGGTTAAGAAACAGGATGAACACAGCTCGTGCCTAAATTGGCCCATGTGTCCCTCTTCAAGCCACAATAGCCATCTGTCCTAATTTTTCACATCTCCTAAGAAGATAATTTTTACTATAACGGTAACCTCCATAATTAAAGTACATCCCGGAAGGAAAGCGTCAGAATCCATGTAAAATCTACAGGGAAACCCTAATGATTACCGTACGCAGAAGGAAAGAGATCCACTTCCTTGATCGTTATAGCCAAGAATGGTGCTCACGCCTACACAGGAAAGGCAACGATCCTCTCACAGAAGGTGGGCATCCAATCTTACTGTATAAGGAAGGCAGCCCACTACCGTGGCTATAAAAGGCCATGGAAACTCTCTCCAAGGGCACACTTTCTCTTACCCACTAAATGCCTACAAGCAAACTACATCTCTAAGACACTTTCTAAAAATTTCGAGTATCCCGACACACACATTTTCTCTTTCTCTCTCTATTATTAGCTTCCTGCAAGTTCAATACTTAAAGAAACTGCTCTCCAAGAGCATCCAAAGGCATTCTCTCTACGAGTGCACTCTCCACCTATATTGATAAACACACTTTTAGTATTTATTTTTACATCCTTTGCATTCACCTTCTATTCTCATAAGGTTATTTTCTGACTTGAGTATTGGATTATTTTCGATGAAATCAAATCCTACCGTCACTTGACCTCTTATTTGAAATTGTGATGTGCGAGATCCGAAGCTCAAAGGACGGAGACTAGAATCTGACGGACAATTTAATCTAATTTTATTCAAAATTTGAATTCATGACGTATCAAAGGACGAAAACTGAAATCCGACGGATAGTTCACTCTGAATTTGTGTGAGATCCGAAGCTCAAAGGACAGAGACTGGAATTCGACGGACAGCTCAATCTGAATTTGTTCAAAATTTGAATTGAGGACGTATCAAAAAATATTATAATAAATTGAATGGAATAATGAAAAGATATTTATATACCTAACCAATCTAGTGAAAAATAAGACTTTATTGTCGATGTGGTGCTGAATTATTCATTTTTACACTTAGTTATTGAATTTTTAATTATTATTTTTAGTAGTGACTCAAAAATAATTAAAAAAAAGATATATAAATGAAGTATAATTTAAAATTGTATAAGTCATTGGAGCTTATAAGCTTATTAAAAGGAAACAAGATAAATTTTTATTTGACGATAACAAATATCAATCTTTGCTAGAAGTAATTTGGAAATAATATTTTAAATTTGCTACTTAATTCTATTGTTAGTATCTTTTGTTCGTAAGCTATACTTATTAATTTTTATTTTGTTAGTTAAATTATAAACCCATAATTATGATCGTTTTATATTTTTTGTGCTTTTTATTATATTATTTAATTTTAGTAATCATCACATAACCATTCTATATTCACATTTTATAAATATATCAAAACAAATTCAGAACTTCAATTTTAAATGTATTGGACAAATGGTCCCCCTAGTGTGAAAACATTGAGACTGGTATTAATCATAATAATATTATTATTAGACATATTGGATAATATTTATCATTATTTGACATATTAAAAGAATTTTTTTTTTGAGATTTATAAATTAATAGAAAAATATCGATTGATGTGATAAAATTTATTGATCTTTTGGCTACATACCTCAATTATTTTATAATATTGTGATATATAAATATCAAATTGATATTTACGTGATAAAAAAATATTAATATCAATTACGATTATATTCGACAATGCATAGGTGTTGGATATATTTGAAGGATTAAATTTTAAAAATTAAAAGCTAACAAATAAATTTTGACTGATATAAAAATATATCATTATTTTGATGTGGTATTGGAGTAGACAAATATTAATATATATATATCGATATATTGAATATCAATCAAATGGTTATGTGAAAAAAAAATTTTAAAAAATAAAACTTCCTGTGAAATAAATCTGATATATATTATTGTTGTTTCATCTATTCAGTAAAGTTATTTTGGTCAATGGATATGAATTCGTGTCAACTATGAATTATCTAGCCCAAGAAGTAATTTCAATCGTGGTTCCTTTGAGGTAAATGACAATTTACAAACAAATGAAGTTAATAGAGGGCTTG